>LIEC01003986.1:0-44400 GCA_001925005.1 Drosera capensis | reverse complement strand
ATTTTTTACATATTTCATATTATATATTAATATATATATTCAAATATTTTTTAAGAAAAATATGAAATGGACCCGGAATCGAGCCTATCGAGTCGAGTTTGAGCCCGGCTCGAAATGTAATCGAGCCGAGCTCGAGCTTACAAAATAGGGCTCGACCGAGCCTGAGCCCGAGCCCGAACCTTCGATTTTCGAGTCGAGCCGAGCCCGAGCCGGGCACTGTGTCGGTTCGGCTCGGCTCGTTTACACCCCTACTCCCAACTTACCAATGCTCTTAACAGCCCACACAGGTATCATGAATGCAAGTTCGCAATGGTTCCAGCCAACCACCCAGCAGAATCATTGGGGTACGAGGAACCACAGTTTTTTAAATAGGTTGTGCGAAGACACACACTGTTGCCAAGTTCTAGACTCCCAATTTCCCAGTGTTTCCAACAGTAGCACAAATTTAAAGGAACTAGACATGCTTGCTTAAACCAAAAACGTTACCTCATAGGAGTAATATGTCTCAAAATTCAAGATATTAAACACTCGGTCTTTTTATTGCCATGACACTGTCAGTCCATCACTAAGACTTCCTAAATCGATAACACTGCTCTGTATCGTCTTGATATTGAACAAAGCTTCATTGCAAGGAGCAATCACACAAGCAAATATATCCCAATAACAAAGCTCCTAAGGAATGGAACTCACCTCCAAATCTCTTTTCCAACAACAAGATCCTAGCATCCTCATCCTCCTCATCCAACTCATCCCCATATCCGAACTCCGCATCCCCTCGATACCCCGGCTCACTCCCATACCCCGACTCGCTCCACCTCTCATCAAATCCGATTCCACACCCCGAATTCTCCCTCTCCCCAATCCCATTCCCACCACCCTCCCCTCTTTCCCTCCTCAAACTCCTCGCTTCACTCACATCCGAACCCCACCCGCAACCGTTCCCGTTCCCATTCCCATTAAACATCTCCCCGCTCGAATCCGTCCCTCCCGCCCCCATCATGAAATCCGAACACGTCCCATTCGCATTCACATTCAAATTGGCGCCCATCGAACACCGCCTCCCGGTCCTCGTCACGCTCCGATCGCTGCTCCTACCGGAAACCGACCTCGACCCACGCCGCCTTCTCTTCCTCGCTATCATCCTCAACCTGTGATTACTCTCCCCCTTGCAATAGTGATGAGGGGCGTGGCCGTCGTCGAAAAGTGTCAGCTTTGAGAAATCGATGTTGTCGATCGAAAGGGAAAACGAGGTCGTGGCTCGATCAGCCAAGCAGGGGCGCTTCGTGCAGAGATTGAATCCCTTTGGGGTCGTGAATCGGGGGCTGGATGTGTGGGAATCGGAATCGAGGTGGGTGGATTTGGGATTGGATTTAGGGTTAGGGTTTGAGAATGGGTTCCAGGAATTGAGCTGGATTGTGCAAGAATCGATCGAGTTGCGGGCCGAGATCGATCTTTGAGGCATTTGGGTATCCGATTTAGGGTTTGGGTGAATGGGATTGGATTGCGAGGGTGGTTGATTTTGATTCGGGAGGTTTTGGGATTTGGGGAAATCTAGGACTATTTGGGGATGGTGAGAGCCATTGATGCAGATTTGCAGGAAAAAAGAGGGAATGGTGGATGTCTGAAAGATAAGTGAGAGTATGGACTATGGTGCTGCTACTAATCCTTTTTTGCCTTCTTGACTTTCGTATCACGGTGGTGATCTTTTGGATGCTGATTGTTGGGAAATTTTGTTTTGAGATTGTACTCATTGACGTGCAAGCATTTATAGATGATCTGTTAACTCGTATAATTTGTATCAAAAGTTAAGACCAAAAAGATAACAAAAAGACATTAAAAGACCAAATATATTGCCAAGACAATTTAATTTACTGCCAAGACTCAATGAGAATTTTTTTTTGATGGCAAGGCAACCTGATACAAAACTAAATGAGAAAATACATTGTTTGCTTTGGCAATGACCATGTCCTAATCAAAAGATTAACATGTGTGTATCTAGAAAAAAACGAAAATACATCATGATATAATTAAGTTTAGATGTATTTAATAAAAATCAACGATGAACATTAAAATATTGAGACGTATACGTATTGAGATTTGAGACATATTGATGATAGTGAGTCTCTTAAAGATTGGGCTATCATATCAAGATATAATTTTTTTATATTTTTTAATCTTATCATTGATTTTGATTAAAATCATCTAAGTTTGAATATGCTAAGATACATTCGTTAAACCCTTACCTGATATCAAAAAGGCAGTTTCCTATTCATTGAAAGGAAAATAACATTTAATTTCACCAAAATATTTCTGCTGCGATACATGTGCACTTAATTCCTCTATCGTTAAAAAAATCGTATTATTTAGATACTAAACCATATTAAAAAAAATTATCATCTATATCTTATTCACTAATTTGAATAAAAAATGATGTTATTTTAAAATGAAAAACCATTTAAAGTTTTTTATAAGAAATAAACCGCATATTTTTAAACTTTAGAAAAATCATGTGCCATCATAAAATAATTCAGACAAATTTTATGGTATTTTCCCTTTAGTGAATAGAATCTTTTATAGAGGCTGTTTTCACCACTCTCCATAAGGTTGGCGCACAACCAATGCAAAGAGTTCATCCAATGATCAGCTGTCTTAAGATTTGGGGAAGATATGTTTGATAGACATCGGAGCTGAGATTCATACTATCCAGGCACCTCTGGTTTGTTCTGATCAGATAAATAACACTGCGAGTACCTTACATCCCACTGAGCCCCGACTAACAAAAAGAGACTTTCAACTGCTCCGCAATCCTGCCGAGTTCTAAACAGAAAGCTATGTACCTATTAACAAAAACTTAGCTCCCCGCCGCCTTTCTGTAATCCTACGCATAATCATCTGTGATCACGCACTTGGGTTGATGTTGTTAGTGCAACGTGATAGAGTCCAGACACCAACATTTGTAGTCTGGTCTTGACATTTCAAACAGTTCGTCAGGAGTCAGCTTATCGAGGCCCTTCATGTCCCACGGATTGAGTTCTCCATTACTCGAAGGGTTGGCAGGTCGATCCGATATTCTAGAAACACAGATATCATGGACCTGTGCACGCATTCTCTTGTATAGCCACATGGCAGAGACACAGTCTTCATACGGATCATGGACTCTTGTCTGAATTTCATATCTGCATCAGAATGAACCAAACAAGATAGTATGTCATTACAATTAACATTGTCTCTTAGTCACACCGACCCAAAACTAACCTAATGAAGAAGGCATCCTAAACAGATAACTACGAGTCATTGGTAATGCGCCGGCCCATGAAATTGGGCGAATTTGTTAATCTGATATATGTGTGGCATTAGTATCAAATTTAACTCAAAAAAAAGAGCATGGTGAACCTCAATTGTTTGCATTTGTAGAATGAGCAAGGATTATCCATGCCGCGGTGGTATACCATATTCCCAATCGATGCAATGAAAAATGCAGTATGAATGGCCGGTGGCAACAAAAAATGACAGAGTTGCAATCTTTGCGTGAATGAAATAAGAGCTAATACGTTACTGACGTAATTGGCAAAGAAAATGGCTAGTAGATAGTCAAACACAATTTCCTGAATAGTTAAACAAAAGCAGAAAAGTGCCTCTAGGACTTGGTGCGATGTTCATGTGGGGAACACATACATAAGCTGAATATATATACTCTATATTAAGCAAATAGAGATTGGACTAGATAGTTAAAAAGATTAATTCAATAAAATTTTATGGTCAGACAATATATTTTGACTGAATTTTAAAAAATAAAAATTCAATTCAAACATCTATCAAATCTACGATTAATATTAAATATCAATTTTAACAATCAATGAAAAAAAACAAAGATTGAAAAAAAACAAAGAGTCAATAATATTTCATCCAGAGACAAATAAGATGATTCAAATCTAATTCTATTTTATTACTACTATATCAGTTAAAAAATTATATCATATCTCTTTCTTTTATCCTACGACCAATATTCTTATGTCCAGCGCATTATTGCATGGGCAGATAAGCTAGTACTTTTGCTAATCAAGTTGACGACATTATGAACTCCAACAACGATTTTTCTGTGCAGTTCTAATTACTAAATGAGCAAATTATCCCTTCTATTAGACGGGTCGAGGAAGTAACAAGATAGCTCACCCCAGATATGTATTCGTTAAGTACTTGAGTGAGTGGCTGACCAAGTTTGTCTTCATCAATGGGCGGTACTTGGCAGTATCTCTACATCCAAAGAAAGGAACCATTGAGCACACGAGGAAAAAGGGATTATTGGCACACCAAGATTCTGACTTGTTAGCGGGCATGTATGTATAGAGCAGTAGTACAGTTCCTACGATTCAGTTTTAACCAATGAAAACGCCGGAAAGAAAGATCATCTGAAAAGCAATAGCAAGGAATTCAATGTACATGATTGAATAAAAATTGAAGCGTCATCTAAAAACGTAATGGCAGAATGTTACCTGATTAAGTGGTTCGGATAGTTCACTCTCAGACAATCCAGATCATGGTTGACGGAATGCCCCACAAGAAGCCTAGCCATTCCACCGTCCAGCCTTACAATTCCGATTGACTCACCATTGTACAAAGATGTCAAAATATTCTCTTGCACTGCCTTGAGTGGCATTGCATCTTGCAGATGCTCTTCAGTCAACCCAATCTTTTCATACCTTGGGTAATCATCCAGACATGGATTGTTTAGTAATTGCAAGTGTGGATGTCATATACAAGACTGTAGGCATGTACCTGTAATCTGTTATGGGAATTAGTGGTTCTACCTAACTGTGGAAGATCACATTCTCATCTTCATCAGCAAGGCAAACCCTCACGTAAATATCAAGTGATCCATCGCTTCCACTGCCAACCATCTCACAATCCAGCGCAACTGCCTCCCTATGCTCATCATGCATTATCCTCTCTTGAACTGGATTGTGAGTATATGGCTTTATATAAGACAATATTACTGTCCCCTGCAAATTTCTGGACTATCAAATAATCGAGCAATTGTAAGTTCTGTGTCAAACAAATCTATACTTGGAATAACCTGTAAGCTTACAAGAGGAGTTGGACGAGATAAGCGGCACGACCATATATGCTCACTAAGGACAAACGGGTCTTCAAACACTCTCATGCAAAGGTTACAGCCTCTGGTGACAAGGACGCTTGAACAATTACCTTTCGCCAGTGGGCCTGTAACAGTTCCGAAAAGTTCTATATTAAGAAAACAGGATCATTAAGCTGAGATTCCAAAAGGAAGAACAGAATCGAAAAAGGTCGAAAAACATTCACCAGTAAGATTCAAAGGACTTGCAATGTTTCAGACACACTCCACACTTAGGCTGATGGGTCGAGTGACATGAAACTTTCATATGCTCAATAAGATGCTCCTTTTTCTTATACTGTTTGAAGCACACCGTACATTTGTGCCTGTTGTTGGACAAAAGCCATTGGCACCAACTTTATGTGAATAGAAAGTGGCAGCAAAGGAGGAATAACAATCTCAATGATATCCATATAGTAAAATACTAAAATCTAAGAGAGCGACAATACAAAAAATGTTTTCAAACTCTTAAGCACAAGTGTGCGACCAGAACAGATGCAGGACAGGTCTAAGCATTGGAGTAAGACCAGCAAGAATTCTTATGGACAATGATGAAAACCATGGCATCATAAAACAAAAGAACCACACAAAAAAACCAACAAACTATATGCTGGAACGATGAACTATTCTTATTCAAAGATATGGAGGGTCGTTATATAAAGGGTGCCAATCCAAACATACAAATTCCATAGACAATGGCTATACCAAGGTGCAGAATTTCATTTACTTGTTACCCGACCAGATATATCCAAACATATACAAAGAGAGGCTTTCGCAGAGAGTTACAATCCACAATTCCATAAACAACACAAGTGCACAACCACATGCAAGATGACACTTGGCATGGTTCTGACCAAATAAACTACAATCCTAGCAAAATGAAGTATACAACACCAGTTTTTTTCCTGATCTCAATCAAATGTTTCCTATTTCAAAATTTTCCTGACATAATCAATACACAATTGAGATACTGACAGTTCCATTTTATGCACTCTAGTTCGAGCTATACAATTACTAGTCATCTATTTTCTGTTTCAAATCTGCTTGTCCTTGTAAATCTATCCTTTTGCCTAAAAAAAATATTGCCTTTCCTTAGAATTTCTAACTGCAAAGCTTGATTGCAATCTATTCTAGGTCATTAGCATAATCCTAAATTTCACTCATCGAAACAAAAGAAGCCAGCACAAGGCACACTGCTACAAACATATATTCAACCTAAGCTGAAAATCATTAACTAAGCAATGTACAAGTACAACACACACAAATATGTCCCTAATCGTTTATTCATTTACTCCAAACAATGTGGATTTTGAGTCCCACCGTTTCCCACTGCCCTTTTTGCATTGTCAACTTCTCTGTCTCATAGTTTGAAACCAACCCAACCAATAACTCAAACTTTTGATAGAAAGACACACAATCATATGCAAACGCCAAGCATTAGGCTCAAGCTAGGAAAATGCATCATCCCGCAATATAGAAAGTGCCAATCTTAGCAAACAAGGTCATACGATTTGAACTCATGAACACAAGCCGTAGATGTTCTTACATCAAGTTCCGGAACCACACAAAAGCTCAATACTTATGGTGCAATGCTCACAATATCATCCCAATAATGAGGCACTATTTCTTCTGTTACCGGCAATATTATCCCAATATCTTTAACATGCATCATAGCTAACTACAACAACAACTACTACCCAATATCTCGTCACCGGTGTGGGATGTACTAGCCTAGTATCTTACCTCTGTTGAGAGAATGTCTCCTAATACATCATAGCTAACTACAGTCTTGTATTTCCCATCTAAGCTCAGCCCATATCATGCAATCCCAAATTCAGCAACCAAAATCCAAAGTGAGCCATTCATTTCACAGATTCGAACACCAACCCATAGTTTACGAAAAAGGAAGCAACCTGGTGGAGGTGGCCGTCGGCGTCGGAGAAGGATCAGTGTCGATATCCATCAGTGGGGCGCGCTGCGACGATTCCCGGTGACCGAGGCGATTGGGCGAGTAACTGAGAATGTTAGGGTTTTGGCAGGGTTTTAGAATGACGAAGGAATTGTGTTTGATTGGAGGTGTCTGGGTTCGTTTAAAGTTAAAACTCACACCGACGTACGTTGCATTATTACAAATTAGTGGATCTTATTCGCGAATATATAATTTTTTATTTTCATTTTTTTATGATGTATTATTTCATATTATTTTTATAAATATTAAATATTTTATTTTAGATTAAATAATTATATCATATATTATTAACTTTAATTTATCGATTATTCATTCATTATTTAATTATAAAAAAATTAAAATTAAATAATATATAAAATCATCAACATTACTATAACATGAGATAATAAAATACAAAATACTCAATTTTTTTAATATGATTATTCATGTCATAATCGATAAAAAAAAATTCAATCAATTAAAAAATATATAATATTGTTACTTCAAATTTTTATATAATTACTTAATTATTCATATGTTTGATAATGAATCTTTTAATAATGTTAGTTAATTTATTGTGAAATCAACGAATAAAAAATTTACATGTTAATGACTATTAATCAATCAAAAATAAACATGTAAATGACCAATCAAAAAAACTTCTCACATTTATATTATATATTTATAATGATTGGTTTTGTTTCAGATGAGCATGTCATTTTTAAGTTTCCAGTCGCAAGTTACGTTAATTATTCTGTATATAACTAGATTGACATTGATGATTTGATTAATCATTGTTTTTCCCCTTCATGAAGGGGTTTTGAGTCTTATGACTATGAAGATTAGATCCAAACCCATTGTGAAAAATTACTTCCTCCATTTTAGAATAAATATAACAAATTAATTTCTACATAAATATATATATGTGTTGAATTTTTTAATAAAGATATTTTTATTCTTGAAGGTTTGTGAGAGGAAAGAAAAAGAAAAAAAAAAATTAGAGAAGAAGTAATAGTTTAATGAATTGATATGTATAGAGTAAAAAATATAAATGTTTTGATATTTTTTTTAAAAAATATTCTCAGATAAAATAATATTATAATTATTATGGAAATCAGAGAAAGACAAGTGCTGAACTTTTATGAGATAGATGGAGTATTAATTAAGCCATGGAACAAAACTATTCTTGAAATAATCTCAAACTTATTTGCATTATAAGAATCGCACGTATATGTCAAGTTAAATTTTAACTTACGTCGTGAGATGATAAAATATTATTTTTCTTAAAAAAATATTATAAATCATTAATAATAATTGAAGTTATATAGTTCAACCAATATCAATAACATAATCTTATTTCATCGTTAAAATAAAAAAGTTTCTCAAAATATGTATTCATTAATGCAAAATGATAAATAGTTATAAGTAATCTCGGACGACAAATATGATAAGCAAATTCAATATCATAAATCATTAAAAATTGATTTAACGATGAGCAAATTATTTATTTATTTATTTATTGTACATCAAAAGATAATTTGATTTGTTGAAATATGTATACTTTTTTTTTTTACTTCTTAACTTTTGCATTTTCAAATTACGTAGTCGGCAATTCTCTATGTTCGATGGTGAGTACAATGCAATACTCACAAGTATCCACTTTGCTACTTGAAGTCTACGAAGTCCTTTGCCCCTTTTCCATCCAACTTTGAGTTACTCCAAATAACTCGCATGTCTCGTTGCAAAATCATCTCGTCTTTTCGAATTGTATGCTATGAATACATCTTTTATCTTTATGACTTAAGCGGACAACAACGGCCACGATCCATTGATTGTCATCTACTTTACATGAATGAAAAAAAAAAACTGTGAAAAAGACAACGACAAACGGTTTGTGGCTGTTATTGTCCTTTTTTACGTTATTCTTATGCCTTACCCCTAACTCAATAATACTCCACATCTAAAGCAACCCTCGACATCGATATGTGGTGTAATTTTCGATTGATAGATTCACGTGGATCATCCCTCATAAAAGAGAAAACACAAACATGCGAGCCCCTTCTTCACCTAACCCATGAGTGGAATCTGAACCATAAAAAAGATAACGATGTGGTACACACATTCACACAAGTCACATATGGGCCCATTTGTTGTCTTAAATCAAAGTAAAAGTGTCAACGATTCTTTTGTGGTCCCTGTGTAACTGGTAGCATCGAGTATAGTAAGAAGCCAACAGAAGAAACGGACAAAATGAAAATATACCCTTCCATCTTTTATCCATCTAAACCATTTTATTTAATAGGATAATTTATATATATTAATTTTATAAATAATAATATTTTTATCATAATGATTATGCCAGAAAGATGAGTGAGTAAAGAAAAAGAAAAAATAATAAAATAAATTTATGTGATATAAGATAAAAAATAAGGATATTTGTATCATTCGTCTCATGAAAATTATAAAAAATTGACAGTGTATATATGTCGAGATGAATTTTAACCTGTCTCGTGAAACGATTAAATAATTTTTTTTATAAAATTTTATATAAAATATTAATGATAGTTTTTATTGTGCATTATAATCCGAGATAAAAAAAATTCATTTTTATGTCATATAATGATAAAACGAAATTAGTTAAAATATATACGAAATAATATCAAAAATCAAATTATAGCAATTTTCATGAGACGGATGAAATAGTATTTATGAATATCCAAATAAAATGATTATTATTATTTTCGTGTGGGATGAAAGAGTACATTCTCTGATTCATAGGATGCATATGCACAAAACAAATGAAGTAGTATGTTAGAATTGAACTTTCACGGGAATAATATAAGAATCATGAAGTACTAAAAACCAAAACATTATAATTATTGTACTCTTGTCATGTATTGGCCCATGGACCTCCTCAAATCTTAGCTAGTGTGTTATCAATGACGATTTCTCTTATTCATTCATGTCAATTTCATGCGATTTGTCTTCGACAATATCATGACGTGTCCTCCAAGGAATCCAGTTAACAATCGTTCCTCTGATTCATATCCAATATAAAATTTTAGACACTATTATCAAAGAAATAGTACGGATAATTTATCTGACATTCTTCATTTGAACACACTGTGTATGCTTAGTAAAAATTAAAAATTTATTAGTGAATCACGTGATTCTCACCATGTTTATTTATCATGGAGGAGCTAAAGTTTTCATTAAAAAATGGGTTTTATATATAATCATCTTAAATTTTATTCTTTATAATTATAAAAACACTATTCAAATCATATTAAATTTACATAATACTTATTCATTGACTTTAACAATTTTTAATTTTCTTTTGCCCCTATTTTAATATTTTCATCTTTATATCAAAAATAATTATCATTGTGATTTCAGTGGTTGAATTAGAAAATTTTAATAAGATAATTAAGATTCAAGAATAAAAAAAGTTAATAGAATTGAAGAAAAAATATGAAAATAATGGGTTTTTATATAGAAGGATGAAAAAATCAGGTTGATGAATAGATCAGATAAGAGAAAAATAAACAAAAATTATTCAAAATATAACGATAATAGTGATCTTGAAAATATAATATGAGTAGTGTTTTTAAAAACATCATATAATTTGAACAATGTTTTTGAAAATATCATATAACTTAAAAGGTGAATTATCTAAACATACAAAAACTTAAAAAAAAATCAAAAAAATACAGAAGGAATCTAAATTTCAAAAACATATAATTCATTCATCTTATTTAAATCTCTAACCCTTTTTTATCTCTACTGCAATCCCTATCATCACCCAACCATCGTCGGAATCTTAACCGAAAACCGACCACCCTCACTCTGTTTTTTTATACAGGTGTTCTGTTTTCGTTTTTCTTTCAGACGCTCTGTGTTTTTGTTCATACGTACCATATTCCTGAGTGAACAATATATTACAATATTTTGCATAAGAAAACATTATAATCATATGAAATATTATATCGAGATGAAGGAGCGCATGAGCAATGACACGAGGCAGATCAAAATTGATTCCCTTCAAGCCTAAGTATAGTGCTAAAATAACATTTAATGTCTACCTAATTATTGGACCTCTTACATTGACAAGATGCTGAATGTATTGGAAACCTTTATAGGACTTAAGTATGCTCTTCGTTGCCATTAGTGATTAGACATCGTCTCGTTGAAAACTTGATTTGTATCTTGAATCGATGACCGTATACTCGAATAAATTAACTCCCCAGTTGAGGGTGGTCCAATTTCGACTATTTTATGATTACTTCCGATATGAGGGAGCATGGACGAGTGGGGCATCACAGATGAGGTTGGGTGCGAGTCAAAGGAAGTAGGGAAAGGTCGTTTGTGCACGAGGTCGACAACAAGAGCGGTGCGGCTCAATCCAGCCTTGTCGGTGACGACGAAGACGAAGGGCGACATCGGGGTGGTTGGTTTTGATCGAGAAAGTGACAAGGATTGTCGGGGAAGTCGGATATTGTCAAGATGAAGAAAGAGATAAAGATCGACGATGGTGATCGGAGGTGGTGATCATGATGTTTGTTTTGATGAAGGTTCATGTGAAGGAAGAAGATAAATGTGAATGAGATAAACTTATATATTTTGGGAATAAGATTCCGTATGTGTATTTTTAAAATTAGTTTCCTTAAATTATAGATTTGAATAATTTTTGTAACTTAAATACTAGTTTTATGAATATAAATAATTTAAGATGATTTTAAAAAAAATTAAGATTATATATAAAAATCTTTAAAAAAAATTTGTGTATAGAGATTCAATTTTTTTTTGTTGGTCGGTGTAAGGAGAGCATATTTAACTGCTTCACTATTATTATCAGGATCTTATTATACCATAATCGTATTTCCAAACATGCCCTTGATTTTGACCGAAATCGTTAATCCATTTCTCCAAAACCCGACGGACCACCCGCCGCCGCCGCCTTGGCGATTCATCCTCCGGCACGGTTTCCGATCATGTTCCATACGATCTCCCCCTCCCCCTCGGCGTCTCAGTCCCATTCCCGAATCAATCGAAAATGGCCGAGGCGAAATGGATCCCTCGCTTATCCTGTGTGGCCGATCGAGCGGGGAATGCGGGCCAACCGGAAATGGGAGTATCGAGAGGCGGTTCGGCGGGGAGGGGACGCCGGAGAAGCTGTGGCATCAGCGGCGGGGTAGGTGGCGATGAGGTGTAGATGGGAGAGCGCCGCACTGGAGCTTTTTGGTGAATTTTATTGTTGCAATAATTTTAGTAGTTATTACTATCATTTCATTATGTGTTTAATCATTTCATAACTTATTGATATTGATCCCATATGTTCAGCAGAACGTGTAGTGGCAAGATGAGCTAGCTTGAGTTTGTTAAAGACCTCATATCAAAGTAATGTTGTTAGGTTTATATCAAAATAAATATATAAATACTCTCTCCGACCCACATATTTTGTAATATTTATTTTTTCACATAAATTTAGATCTATTTTTTTTCTTTTTCAACTTAAATTCTTAATCACACATTCATTTCTCTATTCACCTTCTTTAATTCCTACCCACACAAAAAATTTAGGACTTTTATAAATGGAAAATGATACAAATTATGTGGGACAAAAAAAGTAACTAAATAACTAAAAATATTGTTACTATTACGGAGGAAATGTTATATGAGAGTTGAAGTTCATTAATATATTGTATTTTTTTAATGATAGTGGGAGCTGATATGAAAACAAGCGAGAGAATGTGAGAGAAGTTAATGGGATGTAGTGAGATAGTGTGTTTAATTTAATATATATTTTAGGATGACCTAAAAAGAAAAACGTTGATTTAATATGGAATGGAGGGAGTATATGACATGTTATTTGAATATGATTTGAAAGCTATGTATTGTTCCAGCCGCACATTTATTTATTTGTCTCTCCTTTTTTTTTTTTATTAAAAACTTCTCATTTGATTTAGGAGAATTTTATCTGGGTGCTTCGGGGCTGATTTTAATGCAGCAAGCAACATATGATATTTTGGAGGTGTTTTGCTGGGCTTAAAGCTGGCCAATATCTTCTTTAAGCACAATTTTAAAATTTAAGAGTATGTTTGTCAATCAATTTTTAGGTGATTTGTAAAATATTAAGTTTTAAAGGTAATAAGCAATTTCAAGTTGCTTATTTCTTAACGTGAAATCATGAAAATCTATTTAACCAATTTTTTTTGCACACTTCTATTTTTTTTGCCCCGAGGAAGAAAAAAAAAACATTAGTTTTACACAAATGTAACATCAATAATCACCTGAATTTATCACACACTCAAAACAACTTATTTTTAACTTTTAGTTGTTATTTATCAAACGCTTAAGTGCTTCTTTTAATTTCACAATCAGTTACTCCTCATGACTATCAACTATAAGTACCTTTAAACACTCTCGTTCAGCCCAGCCAAGGGGCCTGATGTACTGTAATTTGCTATTTTTGTGCTGCAGTTTCATTGTTGTGTATACTATAGTTGTTTGATACTGGAAGTCGTAGAAAATCACACTACATTATCATCAAACTGAAATACACCCAGAACAAACTACTGTGTACCAATAACAAAATTTCCATGTTTTTAGTGTATTGTAGTTTGTCGGAGATTTTCTTAGAAGGAAATGAAGTTCAGAATATCCATTTTCGTCATCAGTGTAGATTTCTCACTGAAGCATAGCATCAGGATTCAGGGGTAAACAGGTGAAGTTTGAGTTTTTTTGTGGACTAAGCTCATTTTGAAAAATCAACCCCTTATGCTTATGAGAGAAATGGGCAACTGTAAACTTTTCAAATTTATGTTGAATTCAGAGAAGTAATGTCAGGATATATTTTGTAATATAAATTCGTGGTGGGTAGATCATAAATGGGTCAAGAGTCAAGGATGTATGGAATACGCTTGAATTATTAATGAAGAAGGTGCCAAAAACATCAATATTATCACAGGATACAACCAATGGACCGTTTTGTCTAGTTCTTGGGATGGCTAACACCATTTCTCCACGGATTTTCCTCCTAGCCTCCTAGTGGTTCATGCCTCAAATAGTACAAAATCCAACACTGACTAGCCGCCAATCATCAGCTCATCACCATTTCTTTTTCTATAGTCGCCCACGTATTCTCTCTCATTGTGGACTCAAAGCTCCCACTTTGATGCTTCCAGTCATAAAAAATTCCAAAACATTAGACATTTGCTGTCATTTGATTTGCTTGCTTCTTTGGTGAGGATGAGTACTATTGCATCTTGGATTTTTGCTTCTTGCATAGTTTTGTTGAATTGATAGTATTTTTCATGTTATTGCTTCCGGTTTTCTGTCTTTGCTCTTTCGATTACAGTGCTTTACGTGAAATGGAATCAGTTAGTGTCATGGATTCAGCTAGAAATGATGTATCTGTGTATATGGGTTGTTAGTTTTCTGTATTTAGCTAGTCACTTAACTGTGATAGAGTTCTTGCTGATGTATTCTTGTCTTCTTGGGCATCAGCCATCAAGTCATCGAGTTCCTGTTTTCTTTTTATAGCGGTGACTGTGGTGGCAGCCGTTAAAGGTTATTGCGACACGCTCATGTATTAAATTTATTGTGTGATTGTTAGATTCTGTCTCTAATATGCCTGGATTAGCTGATTTTGTTATTCTCTTTTTTGAACGGAAGTTTGATTATGATGTTGATCAAGATTTATAGAGCTCAATGCCCATATTTATGCTGCAAATGCTTTTTGTGTTCATCACTAAATGTTTCCTTTTTTTTCTTTTTGACATGACAATTTTCGAAATCTGTTTCGCGAACTCCTTTCTGTTCCTGGTGAAGTAAAGCACATATTTCAAAAATCTTTGCCAAATTTTATTCAATCACTATTACCCCAAAAAACCAGACAGAGTAGATAGGATGGTATATCGTGTTAAAGCTCTGCTTGATAGGAAGATTGGTTTGGTATTCAAAGAAATAGGTTTGGTATCCGGATTACTTTTATGTGTCTTAGTCCAGTTTATCTGACATAACTCAAAACGTAAGAAGGTCGAGCTCCTGGTATCAGCTCAGTCTCTAATGCCTTTTGCTTTCATTGTGTGCCAGGATTATGGGATTCAGAGCTTCATGAGAAGGAGGTGCAACGTGGATAACCTTTTGCTCATTTTTTGAGGGACATGAAGATGTCGTCAGATTTCTGGCTGACGACCCTTTCATGTTCTGGTTCAGTTGTTCAACAGTTTCTGGAGGAAAAAGATGTTTCTCCCATATTGTTATGGCTCGAGTTTATCTTTCTTTCCCCATGTCCTCAAAGGGCTCTTTCATCGTGTCTAAACATCCTCTTCCTACTTGTTCTCTTTGTTTTCACTCTTAGAAAGCTCTTTTCTAAGTTCTTTTTGAGCAAACCTGGTAATACCTCTGCCATTACGAACACTTCATTTGCCAATGGCCGAAGCGGCTCTCATGTCCACGTTAACCTATGGTTCAAGCTGTCTCTCACAGTGACAATTGTCTTGACAGTTATTGATTTGGTATCATGTATTTTAACCTTTGAAAAGAGCAGCCAATTTCCATGGAAGCTAGTGAATGGGACTTTTTGGTTAGTACAAGGAGCTACCAATTTGGCTCTTTCAATCGTAATCGTCCATGAGAAGAGGTTTCAAGCAGTTAAGCATCCGTTGTCACTACGAGTTTTCTGGGTTTCAAGCTTTTTGTTGAATACATTGCTCGCACTATCTGGGCTGATTCGTCTCATCTCAGTCAATGGAACCACTGACTATGACTTGAGATTGGAAGATCTGATTATCTTAGTTTCCTTTGTGTTCTCCATCTTTCTTCTGTTGGTCGCCATTGTGGGATCAACTGGGGTTGTTACACAATGGGAGGAAGAAGAAAGCAAGTTGGTCGAGCCCCTCTTGGAGAAGTCCAGCATGAGTGGTTTCGCAACAGCTTCTATTGTATCAAAAGCCTTTTGGCTATGGATGAACCCACTGTTGGGTAAGGGTTACAAGTCACCACTCACCATTGATGATATCCCTTCTTTGTCATCGCAGCATAGAGCTGAGAAAATGTCTGAGCTCTTTGAGTCGAACTGGCCTAAGCAACATGAGAACTCGAAGCACCCTGTGCTAACCACTCTCGTTAGGTGCTTTTGGAAGGAGGTGGCCTTTACTGCCTTCCTAGCAGTTGTCAGGGTCTGTGTCATGTATGTTGGACCGGTCCTCATCCAGGGATTCATTAGCTTCACTTCTGGGGATAGAAGCTCTCCCGCTGAAGGATACTTCCTAGTCCTCGTCCTTCTCGCTGCAAAATCCGTGGAAGTCCTAACTTCACACCAATTTAACTTCAATTCTCAAAAGCTCGGGATGCTGATCAGGTCTACTCTCGTCACGAATCTGTACAAGAAGGGTCTAAAGTTGTCGTGCTCAGCTCGGCAAACTCATGGGGTGGGACAAATTGTGAATTACATGGCTGTTGACGCTCAGCAGCTATCTGACATGATGTTGCAGCTTCATGCTGTGTGGCTGACGCCATTGCAACTTGGGGTAGCTCTAGTGCTAGTCTACCAGCACCTAGGGTTATCGGTCATAACAACGTTTGTTGGGGTTGTTGGTGTCCTTGTGTTTGTTGTATTCGGGAGTCGGAGAAACAACAGGTTTAATTTCAGCTTGATGCAAAGCAGGGACTCTAGAATGAAGGCGACTAATGAAATGCTGAATTATATGCGTGTGATTAAGTTCCAGGCATGGGAGGAGCACTTCAGTAAGAGGATTCAATCTTATCGTGAGTCAGAGTTCAGGTGGTTGACAAAGTTTCTCTTTTCTATCTCGGGTAACGTTATTGTCATGTGGTCATCACCACTGTTTATTGCGGCTATAACATTTGCCACTGCTGTTGCACTTGGCGTTAAGCTTGATGCGACGACTGTTTTCACGACTACATCAGTTTTTAAGATCCTGCAAGAGGCTATTAGGACATTCCCTCAGTCTATGATAGCGATCTCACAGGCTATGATCTCACTTAAGAGACTGGATGGTTACATGATGAGCAAGGAGCTGGTTGATGAGTCCGTGGAGAGAAGAGAGGGATGTGGAGGATTGATGGCTGTGGAGGTTGCTGATGGTTTTTTCAGCTGGGATGATGATGGTGAAGAGGTGACACTGAAAAACATAGACTTCAAAATAAGGAAAGGAAAGCTTGCCGCAGTTGTTGGCACTGTGGGATCAGGAAAATCCTCTTTGCTGTCCTCAATTCTAGGGGAGATGCACAAGATCAGAGGCAAGGTATGATCGTTGCTGTACAATTAGCTGTATTTGTGTGAACTAATATTAAGCTACCCCGCCAACTCAAAGAGCCCATCGAGTGAAACCACAACCTTAAGGTAGAATTTGCAGGGAATACTGTCTGTAAAACACCACCTCATACGAAGTGCTAGGCAGCTATATTTGTACTCCTGGTCTATGATCACCTGTTCTGTTTTATGTTGAGAAATCCACCCCGCTAAAGTTTTGGCTTGTGTGAATTGATAAAGAATACCATGTGTATCAATACAGCTGAAAATTCAGGTAATAACTATTGTTTATGCTCTTTCATGCAGGTAACGGTCTGTGGCACTACAGCGTATGTAGCACAGACATCTTGGATCCAGAATGGGACCATTCAGGAGAACATCCTGTTTGGTTTGCCTATGAATGACAGAAAGTACAGAGAGACCTTGAGGGTCTGTTGCCTGGAAAAAGACTTGGAGATGATGGAGTTCGGAGATCAAACTGAGATTGGAGAACGTGGCATAAACCTTAGTGGAGGGCAGAAGCAGAGGATACAACTTGCTAGAGCTGTTTATCAGGATTGTGACATATATCTCCTTGATGATGTCTTCAGCGCTGTTGATGCTCATACTGGTTCAGAGATATTCAAGGTGATTCTTGTTTCTGTTGACATATGAGCTAGCGAAGTCTTTGCTTTGAGTATCAGGGGTAAAATACAGTCTTGTAGTGTCCTTCATATCAAACTATTCACTCATCTTTGCCGTTTCAGTTCAACGTTGAGTGATGCAACTATTATTCGAACTAGGTAATGATATCTTGAACTAATTGCAGGAATGTGTGAGAGGAGCTCTAAGAGATAAAACAGTCATACTTGTGACCCATCAAGTAGACTTTCTGCACAATGTTGATCCGATTCTGGTTAGTAATGTGTATTGTGTTTTATATTTCTCTTTGGTTGCGCCTTTCTACTGTATGCATTTCACAGATCCATATCTTTAAATACACTTTTTTTCCTTGTGTACTTTACTGAAAACCAGGTGATGCGCGACGGAATGATTGTTCAATCAGGAAGTTACCATGATATTCTTGAATCTGGGGAAGATTTTAAAGCTCTTGTTGCAGCTCATGAGACGTCAATGGAGCTTGTAGAAGGAGGAATAGCCACACTTGGCGAGGAGAACACCAAACAGCCGACATCTCCTCGCTCCCTGCCAAGCCCCCGGGATACAAATGGTGAAAGCAATTTGTCTACCACATCAAAATCTGATAAGGGTAACTCAAAGCTCATCAAAGAAGAGGAAAGAGAAACGGGGAAAGTCAGTTTGCGGATCTACAAGTTGTATTGCACCGAGGCCTTTGGATGGTGGGGAGTAGCCACGGTCTTGTTGTTGTCGTCGTCATGGCAAGCATCCCTTATGGCCAGTGATTACTGGCTCGCTTATGAGACCTCAAAAGAGCATGCTGTGTCATTCAACCCTTCTTTGTTCATTCGGGTCTATGCCATCATTGCAGCTCTCTCGTTCGTTCTTATAATTGGAAGATCTTTCTTTGTCACATTGTTGGGGCTGAAGACAGCACAGATTTTTTTCAAACAGATCCTAGCGAGCATCATCCATGCTCCCATGTCATTCTTCGATACCACTCCCTCGGGAAGAATCCTTAGCCGGGTGAGGCTTCGAATTTAAAGCATCATGTTATCCTAGTCTTCCAACTCCTTTTTCTCCTTCGTTATGCTGATCAGATTTTCCACTGGGTGAACCGAGCTCATCCAGAATTCATGTTTGGTAAAAGGTTCAGTCTGCAGTTCTTTTTTAGAAAATAGAAGGAGCTATAAGTGGCAAAAATGTTTAAAATTACGTGACAAACCTCACACCGTAGCTTGACTACTAATTTTGATTTAATGGGCTTTTGTGATTACATTCACAAACGATATCCTCCTGGTTTCCCGATTAAAAATCCGGAGTGTGTTAAACCATATAGCTGCATTTATCCTCGAGCCATTTGTTTTTGCATATTATCGTACAGGTACTAAGAAATGAACCTGTTTTTGTTTTGCAGGCTTCTACTGACCAAACTAACATCGACGTGTTCCTTCCGTTCATGACGGGTTTTACAGTTGCCATGTACATCACTCTGTTAAGCATCATTATCATCACTTGTCAGTATGCTTGGCCGACTGCCTTTTTCTTGATCCCTCTTGGATGGCTGAATATCTGGTATCGGGTGAGACTCCAAAACTGTTATTATCAAAATTGGATCTATGTGTAGTCTCCTCTCCTGTTGAAAGTCATGTTCAGAAACATGTTTTACTTACATTGGAAACAAACTCAACCATGATGAAGAAAGGGTCACAGTCTAGTTTGGCCCGGTATTATCAGTCCAGATTCGTCCTTCAATTTGTGCACATATTAAGATTTTTGTTCCAGATTCATTTTGTCATGTTATCAAGAACTGGAGCAAACTGTTACAGTTGTAATGCGATACAAACATCTCTGTAGAGAGTCAAATGTTTGATTTCCTTTGATGAGAATACTACAATAGGAAGAAACAAAAGTTAAATAATGCCTTTATTACTGCAGGGGTATTACCTGGCTTCATCTCGTGAGCTGACCCGGCTTGACTCCATCACAAAGGCCCCTCTTATCCATCATTTCTCAGAAAGCATCTCTGGGGTTTCGACAATCCGCTCCTTCAAAAAGCAGGAAAGCTTCTGTCACGAAAATATCAAGAGAGTCAATGCAAATTTTCGTATGGATTTTCACAACAATGGGTCCAATGAGTGGCTGGGCTTCCGTTTGGAACTAATAGGGAGCTTAATCCTTTGCATTTCAACGTTTTTCATGATCTTTCTACCAAGCAGTATTATAAAGCCAGGTATTAATGACAAAAACACATTTCGTCTTTTATGTCGCTTGAACCAGAGGAATATATGAAAGGCTCAGGCTTGTACAAAAGCAGTCCATTTAAGTACAAATCCATTCATGAGCAAAGCTGTGCTTAGTTATCTAGTCTTTCCTCAGTAGACATTGACTACAGTGCAATCTGGTTCGTAGCTAAAGTGTTTTTCATGATGTTTTGAGTATGATGCAGAAAATATTGGCCTGTCGCTCTCCTACGGATTGTCCCTCAATGCCGTGCTATTTTGGGCAATATACATGAGTTGCTTTGTGGAGAATAGGATGGTATCAGTTGAAAGGATCAAACAGTTCACTAATATTCCATCAGAAGCAGAATGGACGATGAAGGACCGTCTTCCTCCACCAAATTGGCCTTCCCAGGGGAACATCGAGCTCCTGGACTTGCAGGTAATTACATGTTCTAGAGTTTTATCTAATTTCAAGTTTTTCTCTGCTGTTTACTGCTGATTTATGTGATTGAAACAGGCAGTGATTTTTATTTTAAACCTGTTTTTTTTTTTTTTGGTTGAAACAACGCTCTTTCAAGTTAATGAACTGAAATATAAGTGGTACTAAGCTTTCCGCTTAGTGAGTGGAACAAGCCACACAAATAATTTTGGTTGCCTGAAATGAAGTATATGTGGGAGTAACGAAATTTAGGTTAAATTAGTATTCACTGCACACTGCAATAATGCAAATATGGAGAATATGGAGTTCTTGACAGGTTCTGATGATATTCTAGTAGTGAACGAAAATGTGCGGATGTACTGGAAATATTCTTATAGTTCTGTAAGCAGCTTGCATCTTTGTTCCATTAACAGGTCAGGTATCGTCCAAATACTCCTCTAGTTTTGAAGGGCATCACCATCAGCATCAGAGGAGGAGAGAAAATCGGGATTGTCGGGCGAACAGGAAGCGGCAAGTCAACACTTATCCAAGTCTTTTTCAGGTTAGTTGAGCCTTCGGCTGGGACGATAGTGATCGATGCAATAGACATATGCAAGCTGGGGCTGCATGATCTTAGATCACGTTTTGGAATCATTCCTCAAGAGCCAGTCCTTTTTGAAGGAACTGTCCGAAGCAATGTTGACCCTCTCGGTCAGTACTCGGATGACGAAATTTGGAAGGTAACCCTATCGTTCTTTGTTAGAATTGAGGCTTGGCATTCAAGATCTGATGTTCTAACCTTTGATACACAATGCAGTCCCTCGATCGCTTCCAATTGAAAGATGTAGTTGCTTCAAAACCCGGAAAACTTGATTCTTCAGGTCGGTCAACTCTTAATTCACCAGCAGTTCATGCTTTTTGTAATAGAGCCGTAATCTATGTCTGTCTTACATGTGCCTTATGGAAATGACCTTGTTGAACTTGAAGCGTGCGCAATGCATGGATGGACCTACCTCATTCCAAAGTGCTGTATGGAGACAATAGGATTTGAACAAGTAACCTCGATTCGGACCTCCTCAGATATAACATAAAGGAGACAATCGATGAAAAAATTCAAGCTTGTGATAGAAACACAATTGTCACAATATTTTAGCCATTCCATTGGAAGAAATAAAAATAAAAATAATAAAAATTTGTTATTTCCATCAAAAGGAAGACGACTGGTCCTCTTCAGATCTTCCAGTTTCTTACTGAATTGAGAAACTTGAGTAATTTATGCTTGGTAGAAATTAATCGATGATGTGTATATCAGTTGTTGATAATGGAGATAATTGGAGCGTGGGAGAGAGGCAGCTTCTTTGCTTGGGCAGAGTTATGTTGAAGAGGAGCCGGCTTCTGTTTATGGATGAGGCAACTGCGTCCGTGGATTCTCAAACAGATGCAGTGATTCAAAGGATCATCAGGGAGGACTTTGCTGACTGCACTATTATCAGCATTGCCCATAGAATACCTACTGTAATGGACTGTGACAGGGTTCTAGTTGTTGATGCAGGTATTCTTCTTTCTTGTGCATTTGATACTTCTTCAGGCGACACTTTCTAAAAATTTCAACGTTCCAAGTTTATTGTGGTTGCAATCTTCTTTCGGCTCATTAATAGAAGAATTCTAATTGAGGCCCCCTTGCTGAACTCTCCCTGTGATTGATGGATTTAGAATATTTGTATGGGATTTTGAATTAATCAACTAACTGAAGTGAGAATTTCCACAAAATTTGAGTTTCTCGTTCTTCAACTTAGGAACTATGAGCACATAAGAGCAGATCAAGGACTATTCTGTGGACATCTTTGACCCAAGGCCTGTAAAGATGGTAGCTAGAATAGTAATACTATTTAAGTATGGGTACAGTCTCGTGCCGTTTACTGTGACTTAACATTCTATTCTGCATTGTTTGAAACAGGACGAGCAAAGGAATTCGATTCACCATCTCGGCTACTGGAGAGACCATCACTCTTTGGGGCATTAGTTCAGGAGTATGCCAATCGTTCATCGGGGCTGTAACCTCATGCGCAGCCACTGCCAACTGTAGTTGACCTCATCCTGCATTTGACAGATATTTAGGCTCAAGGAGATTGAAGAAGCTTTCTCCTGATCAAAGTCGTTGAAACATCATTCAGTTATGTAAGCAATCCAAAAGCTGGGTGATAATTCTGAGACTTGTGGTAGAGTACTCATCATTGCCGTTTGTAGAATCGTACAAAAAGCTGAAGCATATTGTAGCATGTAACATGTAAACTACATTGCAACAATTGTTTTCTCAGTTAGTTCTAGCCGGAATCAAGGATCTCGTTGTAACTCAGACCTTCAATGGTAGACCTTCGAAATTAGTCGGCAAATAGGAACAAAGGAATAATTATGAAAGACGGCTGTCCTCTCGTGCATGTTCTGAATTTTGTGTGATCTGTGATCTGTTACATAAAACTGTCCTGATTGGATCTCCCAGTGGAATTAGGTATATAATCTGGTATTTACATTTTTCCTTCATCCATTTAATTATCCTTGTGTTGTCGCCTATATGAAATATTGAGAATAGGGTACCATCTGCAGTAAAGGGATGTGATGATTCGCCACTTCCTCGTATGTTAAAGCTGGAGAACAAACAAAATTACAACTGGTCGACTTGGTTTTCACATCATTAGGAAACACACGAGGTTCCGGCTAGGTGATTGAAGTCGTGTCTTTAATACGTGATCATCTAAAGATACATAAAACCGTTCTACTAGACTAATCTTCATCTGTGGATCAAAAAATGGTGCGTCCATGTAGTAATCAAGAAATAAATGAGAAACAAGAACCTTTCATTGATGATGCGGCCACTCAGCCCAGATCCATTTACTATCAATACATGCTACTGTGAAAAGAGCAAGATGCTTCAATGATAAGCGTGGAGTTAAGAACCAATTATTTGATTTTCTCCCGGTACAAGAATTCAGGCTCAAGCAGAGGAAGAACGAACCAAGCTCCAAAAAGCAGAACACAAAAGATTCAGAACAAAAAAGCTCATAGTCCAGGGAACTTAGGGAATTGCTCTCCGTAATAGTACGCTGTGCCAACCATGAGCGCAACTGTGGCCCCCTGGACAACCACACGAGCTCTCATCAACTTCTGACCCAACCGTGAATTCCCTTGTCGGAAACTTATTAAACCAGCTGTAAGAACTCCGGCAGTTATCATTGCACCTGCAAAAGCATATCACAGTCAGAAACATGAAACTGCAATTTCTGTACTCGGGAAGGAACCGGATCTGTTCCGAGAGCTCGTTCTTCTGACAGAGCATGCATCCATTGGTGAAACAGGGAAAGGAAGGCAATCTCCCACAGAGGATTTGAATGCAGACAATAACATAGCACCACAGTTTCGACAATAAAAGAGAGGCCGAAGAATGTAACACCCCCCCCCCCCAAAAAAGCTGCAATGTTAGAAGTAAGAGGTCAGTTCCCCTATAAACCTGCCATACTTGGCATGTAACATAGTTGTCATGACCTAATCACAAGGCAAGTCGATGCCAGAGAGATTTATAAACTAGTCGATAAGTCGATGGATTAGTCGTGACAAACCGATAAGATATATAGGATTCAATTAAAATAAATATTGAATAAAAGACAAATACATGAAATGTATAATAAGAACATAGCAATATTGGCCATTAGATTAAAAAAAACATAATAATGCTTTCAATAAAGATGGATCAAAACATAAATAGATTGAACTTTTCCATTCATGATACTTCAATCAAAATCATCGATGAAAGATGGATTTGCTTGAGGAGGTGATGATACGATATCATCCATTTGTCTCCGACCAAAATAATCATACGTATCTTCATCATCCACGATATTCTCTTCTTCTTATGTATAATTATCTGACTCTAGCTTTAAAGATTTAATTGATAATCTTTCTCTTGAATCTTTTGTGTCCTTTTTGAGTTCTTTCCAAAAAATTACTTATGATTATAAACTTGAATAAACAAGAAAATAATTGTAAAAAGTTTTCCAAAAAAGTTAAAAAAATAATAATAATAAAACACTACTATTAGCCCAAATCGTTAAGTCGTTTGACAAGACGAGACTAATCGTCGACACGAAAAATTTACTATGGTTCAATTAGTCGACTTCAAAACTAATCGCTCATTTAGAGACTTGTCGACAAATCGTAGACTAATCGTGACTTGTCGTACACCATGACAACCACGGCCTGTAATGATTGCAGTATTTTACTGCCCAATTCTAATTTGTAGAGGCTAATGCCCAACAGTTCTTAAGCTATATTACTTTTCCTTATTTCTAAAACTATAAACTGGTTAGAGGACGTACGTACGACAGCAGCCACCAAAACCTTCTGTTAATGGAAGGCGGCACCAAAAGAAAAAAAGAATAAAAACCACTCTCATAACAGATTGAGATTTCCGACCCTCAGCTGTACATGAAACAAAAGTAAGATAACCAAGCAGTGAAACACCTTCGAGCATGGGGGAAAACAGATATACATCCTCACACAGATGGATAGAAGAGAGTACAAAAAAACTCATGGCAAAAACTGTATTTTGTGAAATATGCAATGAAGTAACATGAAATGAAGCAGTAAGAAGATCGGCAGCAGTAATTACCAATCGGGACGAAAGGATTCCTAACACGCTTCTTATCCTCAAAGAGGTCTTCAAGGTTGGACTCTGGGACTTCGGGGTTACCCATCTTCTCCGATAAGGGCGAGTCTGTCAAAGTAGAAAGGGATGTAAACCACAAACTTCCATCAATTGCTTGGGCACTTGAAAAACCATTTGATACCAAGCGTGATCATTTGTAGCGTATGCAAAATCACTAGCCAAAGATAGGTACCAAGGAAAGATCATCCCAAATCATGTTTTTCAATCTGATGTTGTATACTCAACAGACGAATCGTATGATATGGCACTAAAAAAGGTCTGACAGTACGAGACACACATGGTGCCCAACACCAATTTCCGAAACACTGGGGCATATTTGTTCTTAGAGATAGCTGAGAAACTCTAATGATCAACAACCAACCTAGGATAATATATTGCATCAAATCAATCCAATCATCGAATGGCAGTACCAATCACACACAATCCAAAAAATCTGAATCAAATTACTAGAGTAGAGAACCCATGACAAAGAATACAACGGATCTAGTAATATTTACCAGAAAGGGGAAGCTGCTATCGTATTCAACCGGGTTAGCTGTGCGGTTGCTTGTGTCTACACAACGTTGGGTTTCCCAACCATTGAGGCGTTTCCGAAATTCCAATCAAGTAGTGATAGGATGACGACAAATCGATGGGCGTCGAATGAAGAGGAGAGGAGAATAGAGGAGATGGCGGCGGTGGCTGTGAGTGTTGGGTTTGGGTTTCTTTCTATGCGGCCTCGTGGCCAATTCCTGCTCTTCCGCTTTCGTTTCCTTCTTCTCTGGTCGCCCTTTTGTATTACCCCGACTGTATGTACTCGACCTTTTTCCACCGGCAAAAACGAAAATATGTACTCGACTATATGCACCTAATTTTTGGGTTTTAATATCATCGTTGATTTTTATTAAATATATTTAAAATAGATATATTAATATATATTAGTTGAGCTCATAATATAAAATAATGATCTATATAAAGTTGTTTTTTACTTACATCAAGTTGCTTGTGACCTATATAACATGGTTTTTTTACTTATATTAGATGACTTTTTACCTACATAAATTACTTTTACTGGCATCAAATTGCTTGTGACCTTATCATTGTTGTTCCATGTCCTTGAAAGCTTCCAGGTGCTTATCTTTGTAAATTTGCTTGGACGCAACAACGAGTACTTGTATCGAACTCACTGATGAATCATATCAATAGAAGATCTAAGGGCTAATTAAACATGTTTTATGAGCATTATCTTACCTTGAGAACTTTTCAAAGGCCAATTGGATCAGCTTATAGAATACTAGTATCAACTAAGCTGTTCTTTAGTTGACCACAAGAGTTTCAACATACGCTAGCAGCAACGCACTCGAGTAACTACAAGAGTTCTAAGAATACACAAGCTTTAGTACATTTGAAGCGAACATCCTGGTTTTCTCGTTGTTGGAGCAATCACACCGCATGGCGCATACAAAAAAGCATATCCCTGTTGGAGCATTCACTGTTACTATCAACTTCATGACAATGGTTACATTCATCTCCAAGAATGAAATCAGCTTCCAGCAAGAATGAAATAATGAACGCAGCTGCCAGATTGCCAATGAGAGCTTAAACACCGACAAAGGATCGGCACTGCTTCTCCCAGTGTTCCTTGGCTTGCTTCACCCTCTCAGCTCTCTCCGACTGCAGACGCTGCTCCCAGTATTCAGGACACCTGTTCAAGAATTCAGCATCATATTTCATCGGTCCTAAGAAAAATAAAATCGAGCAAGGAAGTGTTACGATAGAGAACTCACTTGCGGCTTAACAAAATATTAAGCTCTTCCAGATGTACAGCACCTTCATATACTCCGACCTACCAGATAAACAGTAAAAATATATACCATGCATCAGAACCAAGACATCAAAATAGCGATACAGAAAGAATTTCATTTGACATCAGTGAAGTCACAAAGATAGAGTATTGTCTTTCATCTTGATGAAGTGAAATTTCATTCTGGAAAATATCCTTACTTCGACATCAAATAAATATTTGGAAAACCAATAATTAGAAGGAACTCGGATGAAATCAACTACCTCTCGGCACAAGGGGCACTTCTCTTTGGGGGTTGCTGCCTGGAGTCCGTTCACAATAGTGACTGATGCAGCAGAGCAGGCACACATATAACAGAAGATATGGCCACATGTGAGAGCAACAGGGTCGAACACTGTGTCCTGTACAAAAGAAGCATATTGGTTATTTCCGAGTGCCATAAAACTTCATATGGATGAGCTGCAATGAAAAATTATCCTTTCATAAACAGAACAAATGAACTCACCAAACAAATAGAGCACGTCAAGTCAATATCAAGCTTGACGGACTCAAAAATCTCACAATTCAGAGATGGTTTGTCATCTGTGAATGTAAGCGAGCACCGTGCAGGTAATGCGGCTGATTCCCTTTTGTCAGCATGCTTTTCCCTTAGATTGATGCGAAGAGCCATCAGCTCACAAAGCCATGGAGATTGAACGATCTCAATGTGCTTCCTTTGGGCTTGAGATTTGAACTCTTGGCCTTGTTTTGAATAATGGATCTGCAAAGCATATAATGTCAAACTAAAGATTAAGGTCGGACCTGTTGCCAAGAATACCAATAATTTCACATCAGAATCAAGTAGTATAGTAATTGATGTTTCCTCCATCGGCTTTGACTTTTACCTTATCATATTTCTTTAGAATCTTCCTGACCGCAATGGCGTTGATCAATGCATAAGTAACCAGGCCTTGATCCTCCTCAATCAAGGTGCGATGATCCTTGTCCAGTTTCGCTTTACACCATATTAAGTACTTTTTAAAACCTTTTGCTAAATGTATATCGAGCAATCTTTGTGCATGCTCATTGAAACTGCTGACAATTGCAGACATTTCCATGAGGAGTGAAGGGAAAAAGCTTCCATCGCAAACTGAAATCAACTCACGAAATCAGTTACAGAGTCAAGCATGAATGAAGAGATGAAATACATGGAAAAATATTATAAAAGACATCAGGTGGTGGTTTGTTTAACATTTGAACATCCAGAAAGTTTCTGAGGGAACTTCAAATGGGGGAAAGACCCTCATAATTATTCTTCAAAGCTTTTTAAACTCCAAATATTCGATTCACACAAATTTGATTTACAAGACCAGTGAGTGCTTCCGAGTACCCAGTTGCTTGCACAAAACGTGTAGATCCTTTGGCTGCAAAATATGGATTTCTAAGAAAATTCACCAAGTCCGACGAAGAAGACGATCAAAGAGAAAGCAATTAAAACGAATCACAAAACCATCATCCCAACAAAAACCACAACGAAACTAAAACGAATCAAATCCAAGAACAGATCGAAAGAAATTCAACGCGAAAATCGCATCGACTCACCGGCACATTCATGAGGACAATCCGACGACCCGACGGCACCACCACTCGCGGCGGTCTCATCGCGATCGTGCCTACAATGCTTGAGGATCTTCTTCAGCTGCTTGAACTCCACCGCCGGCAATTCCTTCTCTTGCCGCTGCATGTACTCCTCGTATGTCTTGCAGAACTTCATCTTCGAATCCTTCAACAACCAAAAAAAAAACCCTGCGATTCTCTTATTCTCATACAAAATTAATTGTTCTAATTTGGGGGAATTAATATTCAGAATGGCCCTATGAATCTATGGAGACGATAGGGTATTTTTTTAGGGCTGCCGATATTTGAATCGTAATTTGACGCAAAGAGTCAGAAATTAATCTGTGAAGTCTCGAGAATGCGCGGATTAGCTTTCTGTTTTTTCCGGGTTCTCTTCAAGATCCTATCGAAACATATTGACTTGGATCATATTCGTTCAGGAAAAATGCATTTAATCTATCCGTGGAATAGAGTTTTTGGATTTGTTCACCAAATGAGTAGGGTTTTATTTATATTCTTTTAATTCCATAATTTTTAGAATAATATATATTTTAAAATATTTTATTTTTGTTTTTAACGATATTATAAAATTTTTAAATTATCTCAAGATGAAATTATATTTTAATACTAAATTAGTATTTCATAATAATTTTATAAAAAATAATATTTGATTGTGTTAAATTAGATCTCGAATAACGTGTTGTTGCAAAGATTTTGAAACGGGAGAATATATATGTTTTTTAGCGTGTGTCAATTTTTTTTTCCATGTATTGGTTTTAGAAGAAAAACGTTACACAGACTCTATTTGTCCCATAATTCTTATAACATTTATTTTTTTGAACATCTTAGAAATCTTGTAACACTTCTATTTTTTTTTATAAATATTTAATCTAAAAAAATATCAAAATAATTATCATATGTTATCGTACACATATTTATAATAAATTTTATTATCATTAAAAAATATTTTTTTTATTCATCAAATCTTATAAAATATCAACATAAAAAAAAATCAATTCTGATCAAAATATTATAACAATTATAATAAAAAAGGACATCTTATGAGGAAAATAAACTTACCCATATACTCCAATCAACTTCTTGTGGCCAACTTGTCATGTTAATATAAATATGAAATAAGAAAGTATGATATAAATAATTGTTGTTGCCAACCTGTCATGATTATTTGAGACGATTTACGTGTCAAAATTTAGCGCTCGCTCGGTTTTTACATGAACCGATTTGGACAAGTCATCACTTCCCCAATCAACTTGTTTTTCTCTTCACGAATTGTACGTAGCCTTCTTTATTCCTTTCTTCTGTTTTTTGTCCTCGTTTGAAAGAGTGCAGTAAAGGTTGACTCTTTAGGAATCTTTACGTGGTCCAGTGGAACCGTAACAGCCAACAGAGAAAATAAATTTGGGTACTCCATTCTTGGATTCTATGGATTTGGGCTCGAAAGAAGAAACGAACAGGATCCACTGGATGAGCTGGGTTAGGCTATGCGTCCCTTAGTCTGCTGGGGTCTCAGGTCGAAGGAGTTTGGATGTTTTAATGATACGTTACCAGAAAAATAATTGTGATGATTATACAAACATCCCGGCTCCTTGATAGCCAAAGTGCTTAAAGCACGACATTTTCTTTAATCTTCGGCGCTTGAGGCGGAATTAGGCTATAACCTCTCCTTCTCGTGGAGGAGTATTATCTCTGCATAATCCCTATTACTGAGAGACGCTTGTTGGAGGGTCGGGTCAGGAAAGCATATCAAAATATTAGGCGATCCTTGGTTGCCTGAAGCCCCTTACTTCCGTGCATATGGTCTCGTTGATGAGTCCTTGACACAAGCGAGAGTTGATGCTTTGATTGATGCAGGTTCAGGAAAATGGCAAGCTGAGCTTATCAGGAGAGCCTTCGATCCTGTAATTGCTCAGTATATTCTTGATATTCCAACCGGGTCTGTCGTTGCGCGATGATTATCAGGTATGGTTGTTTGAGTCCGGGGGGGGGGGGGGGGGGGGGACTCAGTCAAAAGTGCATATTAGATAGCGTTTAACATTCAATTTGGAAAATGTTACAAATTCGACCCGAATTTAATTCAAGAATCTGATTAATTCGAATATCACTATCAGGTAACGATCAACACGAATAATAAATAAAGCAACAACACTCAAGATTTAACGTGAGGAAACCTGATCGTCGGAAGAAAAAAACCCCACAAGAAAAAATGCACTAATCGAATCACACGATTTCAACTATCGTCTTTCTCTATCTCAAGCTACAAGGTATTAACGTCTTCAAGTCCCATGGCAGCTGCCCCCGTCGGGTCGTCTGAAAATCAATGTTGACACACTGACCAGAATTCAGACGTAATAACGAAGGAGAGGTTCTTGTGGCGAAAGGAAAACAAGTTGCACCCTCTAATGACGGAGGAAGCGTTTGTAAAATGGGGACGGGCGCTCGCACAGTCCATGGGCATTGATAGTTTCATCATCGAATCTGACTGCCAACAGCTAGTGAGCATACTTGATGATTGTATTAGGTTGATGTATAATTTTTTAGATGTCCGTTGCTCTTGGATGTCTAGGGAAACTAATAGAGCCGCTCATGATACGACTTGTTATGCGGCCAACTGTCACCCCCTAGTGCATTCTGGCCTTCCCATTGATGTAAACGCTTGTAGTCAGATAAGAGCAATAAAACCTATCCAATAATTGACTTTGATTAAAAACAATTGAACTTGTAAAAAATTCACCATCTGGTAGAGTTCTTATCTTTTCCAATGATCCAACCTACATCTGTTTACGAATAGAACATTGATCTCACGTGCATCACGAGGCCGATACTAATCACTTCTTTTTCCAACCACATGATGACAAGTTGTAAATTTGATGATATCTCGTCAACTGCCAAGTGCACTTGTCAATCACAGAATTAGAAACATATTCATCTATCATTGAAATAACCATGATTCAATCATAAACTGCACATCAAAGTAGCACTGTATTTTTACAGCGTGGATTTGTATTCTCGACAAGTTGTTGGGCATAGACTCGTGGATTTTATTCGCCAGCCATGATCGCCCACCGAACAACACAGTTTTAACGGTCCACGGTTACGTCGTCCCTGCCCATCGTCTACGAAAACGACCCCCACAGAGACCACAACACGTGCCTGTACATTGCGACAATCTGATATCAATCAATCAACAATCTCAAAAACCCATACGACACCACCTTCAATTCAAGAACCCCAATCAGCGAGTGAAGCACTACACCGTTATTGATCGGAGGCGAAGATATGGCGACGGAGAAACCTGTGATGATCGTCGGAATCGACGACAGCGAGCGCAGCTTCTACGCTCTTGATTGGGCGCTCGAGCATTTCTTCGTTCCTCATGCTCCTAATTTCCCGTTCAAGCTCTTCGTCGTCAACGCTAAACCCTCGGCCGCTTCCACCGCCGGTTTCGCCGGCGCCGGTACTCATCTGATCTTTTTTTTCTCTTTCTAGTCTCAATCATTCACCTCAATACTAATTACTCCTTCAGACCAAATGAAATTGCAAAGGTTATATGTTGTGCGTTGAATTTAGAAAAAACGTCCAATATATCATAATATAAAACAAAGTATGTGGAGAAGGATGGGTAGATACAGGGTAAGAAAGTTTGATATTTTTGTATGAAAAAAAATTGATAAATAAAATAGATAATTTGAATAGAACGATTAAAAAAAAAAGTGTTATAATTTGAATGAAAAATATATATATATATATATTTCAAGTACTAATGACAATTATTAAGATGGAAGTTACTCTCTCCGTCCAAATTTAATTATAACATTTACATATTATTATATATATATAAGTATATGTTTCATTTATATCAAATCCTATCTGATTGTCCCGTAATATTTATTAGTTCGTTTGCTATGTCTCTTCTCTATTTTGAAGTTTCTAACATCAGACATTCAAACTCCAACTGCTGTGTATTATTATAAGTAGTTGCATTACTGAATGTATCTTGTTTGCTGAACGGGACTTGTAACTTGGGAATTGTGGAGTTGAACACAGGCTCTGATAGTTTATTTGTTTACAGGCGCACCAGAAGTTCTGCCATTTTTGGAAGCTGATCTGAGGAGGGTAGCTGCTGGGGTCGTTGACAGGGCCAAACAGCTTTGCATATCTAAATCGGTAAGCGTAAATCCCTTGATGTTAATCTTGAGGCGAACACACATCAATTTTCGGGCCTGGAGCTTCTCTCAATCTTGGCCTGTTTCCTCCTGTTTCAATTTCAATTGTGAGTCGGGGAAAAGATGGCATTCCTTAAAAAAAAAATGGATTCATCTATCGGCACTTATGCTGGAAGTTACAATCTTGTGTTCTCGCCGCTGGCAATGCCTATGATGAGGCATGGAAGCTCTTGGAACGCGGAAGATTAGAGAGTCTTGATTTCAATATTTTCATCAATATGCATTTCCATTATCTGTACAGGTCCATGGCGTTACGTTGGAGGTGATAGAGGGTGATGCCAGGAATGTTCTCTGTGAGGCTGTGGAGAAGCACCATGCATCTGTTCTAGTTTTGGGCAGTCATGGCTATGGCGCTATTAAGAGGTAAATATGTGCTCTGCCCGCGTCCAACGTCCGTTATGTTAAATCTACCCCTATGCTCAGCATCCGACCTTGCAACGTGAAGGCCCCATATTCAACCATCTAATTAGAACCTTGCCATAATTCACAAGTAATAAGTTGGTTGTAGAGTCTTGAAAGGAAAACCCAAAGATTCTCTCATGTTTCACGTCACTCTTTACTTTTGCAGGGCTGTCTTGGGGAGCGTAAGTGACTACTGCGCTCATCACGCTCATTGCTCTGTGATGATTGTGAAGAAGCCGAAGACTAAACACTGAGCTATTCCTACATGCGATTGTTCTGGAGCATCACCCTCTCGCAATGTGAGATGATGTCCGATGTATCCTTCAATTGTTGAAAAATCAAGAAATACTCGCCGGCGTTGGGACCTTTGTGTTTGGTTTGCAACAACTGTACTTAACAATCTTGATGTTAAGCTAGCCTCGTGAGTCATCACATATGTTACTATTGGTGAATTACATCAAGAACTTGCAACAACTTGGACCCTTCTAGGTTTCCTACATTATTCCATCGGAATGGATAACTGTCAGAGGATCACAACTTCGAAAGACCTCGAAAAAACCATCACTTTTCATGTTTTAAGAACTTGCTGTGACATGTGAGTGATAACTTGTTTAAGAAACTTAATACTGACATCAAGCCTAGGCATCAAGAATTATGGATCCCAAATGCCTCTCCTGTATTCTCTCTAAAGACCTGATAGGACAATGAACAAAAGCAAAGAATTCCGATTCTCCCCTTCTTGCACCGTTATACCGGGCAATGCTGATCAGCGCTGGCCAACTTGAAACAATGTGAGATCCTGTTGAATGCTGACACACATCACAGAACACCACTCCCGCAGGGTGACTGAAAGTCGTGCATAGAACTGATAAGAATTGTTCCAAATACACTTACATGAACGAATACTGAGTTAATAGGTGAAAGAAGTGACTCCAGGTTGCCAAATTTGAGGTAATCCAACCTTCAATACGACCAGGAAATGCTCAAAAACTAATACAATTTCAGCAGATTATTACGTTTTCATTTATCCATAGATTTATCCCATCATTGATACATGAGCATAAATCATATACCAGGGAGAGAATCGGCACCAACATGTCAGTGATGTGCTTCTGTACCATCTCCACCTTCCTTAACTTTCCGAGCAGCTGCTCTCAATTGGCGTTGCTCTTCCTTGTAAATCCTGTTTCGTCTCTGGAACTGCAATACAAAATGCAAAAATTCCTTGAGCATATGAAGCTGCATCAACAACAAAAAAATAGATGCAGATCATTTGGACAAAACACAGGTTGATGTGTATAGGACACTAAGGCTGGGGGTTATATCCTTGAATAGTTTTGATAAAAGAGAAGTTGTGAGTTATGTACAGCTTAAAAATGTTTTTATCTTTCATACAGATGATGTACTCGCTGCATCCATGCAGTGGTGCGGGTGCCATCTTTTAGGAGAATGACTTGGACAATAAAAAGACCTGTCAGCTCTCTGGGTGGTCTAGTGTTACCATGTAACGGTGCCGGCCCGGCCTGCGAAGAGCCTGGGCTTGGCCCGACCAGTTCACTTTGACCGGGGGCAGGACTGGGCCTTGATCCCAAGGATGAAAACCTGGCCCAGCCCGACCCCATAAATAACCCGGGCTTGACCCGACCCTTGGACCGGGCTGCTCGGCCCCTATGACTGGACTTTAGGTCCTTTTTTTCCCCAAAATATCAAAACCACTAACGATTCCCAAAACCGTTGGCATTCTTTCCAAAACCCGTTCACGGTATCAAAAATCGACAACGATTCTAGCAGCATAAAAACTTACAGGAACATGCCCATCTCAATGATCCAAAACTGTCAACGGTTTTAAGAAATCATCAGCATTTTTAACTAAACCGACAACGGTTTTCTTAGAACCATTGGCAATTTTTGATCAACGAGATGTACAAGTTTATGAAAATTTGTTTGATGTATAAACCGTGAACCATTTCCTTATCCGTTCACGGTTTTCACTTCCAAAAATAAAAAATTGCTATATTTGTTCCAAAGTTTCATACACAATAAAGTTTGAAGTGCCACCAACATAATAATATATTAATATGAGATGTAAATTACATATTAAACATTTTAACATGAAAAAGTGATAATTTAAAAACAACAACGTTGTTTCAAATAAAAAGGTACATGTTCCAAAGATGAAATATCCAACTCGTATTCGACAGGCGAAAAAAGCCCCAGGCCGGGCCGGGCCAAGCCCGTGTATTTGACACCTCTAGCTAAGTCGCACACTCACACTAAGGCACAGTAAAAACACATAACACTTTCCAGAGACACCTTGTAGACAAGTTTACCACACCTTTTCCCTTAAAAAAACGCACCTTGTAGACAAGCTTAACTATGCAGTGTTAAAAAAGAAAGACTTCCATCAAACTAGAATTTCAGATCTTAATGGAGAAATGAGAGAATGACTACTTTACGATGAAATTGAAGGTACTTGCGGGGTTTCTATATCCGAACAAATCAGCGTTAGCATCTTCTCCCAATTCAACCATTCTAAAGAACCTAAGCTAATAACATCTACACTGAGCACACAAGGCCATCCGAGATGGTAAGATGAGGGTTTTGGCCGACAGGCAGTGGAGATGTTAAGACAAACCTGCTTGCAAGTATCAGCAGCTGCAAACCACACAGCAAAAGCATTGTCGCTTTCATGCATCAAAGCAAAATCTCTATGTGTGCAAAGAGAAACCAACAAGAACAACCAAACTCCGCTGTTTTGACTTCAAGTATCGAACTGTTTCCAGATTCCAACGAGTCTTGTTGGCAATGAGAACTTATGATCCTTTCATGAACTCCTTTTTCCACAAACCTTAAAATCTAATACAATGACAAGTTTCACTTTACTGTCTACAACAAATAGTTACTAGTGCTTCCACAACTTGGATCTTTTCATGGACCAGATCAAGGGTTCTGAAATGCAAGATGCTCGAGTGTTCACAGCACGAATCTCCCTCTCAAAATAACCAATCAGAGTGTATCATCGGATCCTGAAATCCAATAAATCTACAGACACTACATTTACCTCTTGCTAAGAACATATTCCTAAAATAATACAGCTAGATAAAGAGTATTGGAGTTGAGCTATGAGAAAAGAAGTGTTGAAATCACAAACGCTACAGTAATTGACATGTCACGATATATCTGCTAATGTATCAGAATTTTGGGGAAATCCACAACATATAGAGCTATATCAAAACACTAGTTCACTCAAAATGTCAACAAGATGCCTATTTGAATTAAGTTAGAGCAAGGATAATATGCAAATAACCAAGCTTTTGGCAGGAGAATTCCAATCAGTCCCTAATGGCATTTCCACAAAGATCTGTTTTTAAGTGGTTATTGCTTGCATTGGACCAAATATCCGCTCTGCATTGATTTTTTCATCCATGATCCATTTCATTTGCTGGAAACAGTGACGGGAGAAAATATAGAACCAAGAGAATATACAAGTACTGGACAATTCTTTTTCACTCTCATACTTCTTGCTTCACATGGCATATCCGCTACTTTCAGGCCAAAGATGTTCCCAGATATTGGCACTCGACTACTTAAAGCACATAGCAATCAGTATCTGACTACTGGACCTCATCATTCACGATAACTAAATATACTTCCATCATGGAAGTATCCACCACATAAGTTGATAAAGCCGCAAACTTCTAGTATTCTTCATTTCCACCAATGTCACAAAGATCCAAAACCATTGTGATCCCGCACTACGAACTTAGCTAAAAACCCGCCTGAAAAACACGCAGTTCTATTAAACGGCAGACATAACAACCCGAATTGCCGATCAATCCATTTGCATCACTACCAAACCCAAAATCGCACTATAGTTCCCAAATTCGATCCAATCCTTCACCACTCAAGGCAACTCACCACCAAACCCCTCAAATCTCTCAAATCTCCCAAACCCCCACAATCCCACATCGAATCAACACAATGTCTAGGGTTTTTCATCAAATCGACACCGACCCAGAATCCAAAACCTCATCCGCATCTCCAGCATCGAATCCAAACAACAATAACAACATCATCAACAGAATAAAAAAGTACTAAATTGGATCTGAGGAAACTCACGAACCTCCTTGGAATGGTGAAGGCACTCGAGATAGTCTTCACGGAGGAGAGCGCAGTTCTTGGGCTCCCTGCAACGAGACATACACTCGCTGAAATCGTTCCAGAAATCGTAGCATCTTCCCTTGTTCCCTGTTATTCCCCAACCCGACGCCATTCTTAAGCTTGCTTGTCGTCGATCGAAGGAGATTTGGAGATGTTCGAGTCGACTGCTGAGGATTTTTTTTGAGAGTTTGTCTTGACCAATCTCATGTTGGTCTAAATGACTGGGTTAACAGTTACTCCGTTTCCCCTAACTATAATACCGCATACTCCCTAACTATAGAGTTTCGTTATACCATTTTATGTTTATGAGTTGAATTGAAACATATAATATAGATTTTCATTAATATTTCATGAATAAATTATTATCTTCGTCTTATATTTATTATAATTATATATATTTTAAAAAAATTATTTTTTTATTCTTAACGATGTCAGAAAAATCATAAGTTGACATACGATTAAAATTCACAAATTAATCTACAATTGATATTTCATAATAATTATGTAAAAAATGATATTTGATCATCACAAATTCAACATCAAAATAAATATATGTTCTATAAATATTTTGATCGTATCAAAAACCGTCAAAATTCATCTCGATATGTACACACGTTCAAAACCGTTATACTATTGTTACCATCTTATCATGCTCAAAATTAATCCCCGTCGGGTCATCCTCCAAACAGATTCGTTGATTGCATCTTGTTTGCTTTGACAACCAACTCCGCCCGCACATCCGCAATATATCTCTTAAGCCGTTTGTCAACCTTTCTACAGATGCAAATCCGGTTGCGGATTGGCGGGCAAATTGTTAGTTAAATTAATTCATGCTGGTCTCGCCCCTTTCTGACCCAAAAAAAAAAATTAAAAAAAAATTCAATATATTTGTTCCAAATATAGTATCACCGGAAAAGCATAACAGCTGACATAAAGCGTGGATTCAGTGTTTTTGTTTTTCTGAATTAGAATCAGCTTCGGATGGCTTTACATGCCTCTCCATTTCTAATTAGAATCAGCCTCTCCATTGGTCAATGTTCATTCTCCACCGACGTTGATCATCAACGGCATCACCATTTCTCTATGCTAATCCTATTTCAGCCGGATCGATAAACCAGACCTTGATCAACAACCTTGAGTGATGAAGTGTTAGCACAACTCCTGGGAGATTCCAGAATAGCATGAAACGTTGGCTACCGTCGGGATATGGGGCATAACTCCTTGGTTACCCAGCGGTAGTCACACTAGTCACCTGAGATATGTGGTCAGACCACTTAAATGCACCGAGCAGGCTAGCATTCTAGGGCAAACCCATGCTTGACTGAAACATTTAAACTTAATCTCCATTGAAATCAAAACATAAAAACATAAGTTTCTAAAAGAAATTATCCAGAATGGGTTCACCAGTACAAAACACAACATATCACTGAATCCTGTAGAACTAGATGAAACGCATCGATCAAGCAGCAACTGCAACACGGCCTGCAACTTGGTCAAGATCCCTTTGCCCACTGGATGTGATTCTTCTTCCACTGATACAACGAAGAGCAAACCAACCATGTTACCATCTTAAAAAAAATCAAAAACTCTTAGCTCTGACACCACATCAATGGTTATAACACCAATGACGATACGACATTTCAGAAAGGGAGGATGCAACAAGGTCAGACTGCATAGCCAAATCAGAGAACTACCCCTTGGGATCCTCTTCGACAATGTTTATGAGCTGCAATTGTTGAAGGATGTGTCGGGCAATGGATCCGCTGCTCTTACAGAAATGAGGAGGGCGGCTCCCATTCCTCTTGCTGCCACCATAGATTCTGCGGAAAGCACCAACACCAAGACCTCCTCTCAAGTAAATTTTCCTCGCCATTGAAGCTGTGTATCCAAAGAGAAGTTGAGAACTTGATCAGATAACAGAATAGCATGAAATCATACATAGAAGGGTCAACTTGCCAAACCTGCTCTGATATAATACCAATCAGGATCATATGGTGCTAGCTCCTTGTGCGTTCCCGTCTTGACAATATCAGTCCAAGAAGGAAGCTCGATCTGATTACAATGTACATGATGTTATTAATAAAAGATAACATAAAATTAAGAATAAAATAAATAAATGCACATTATCCCCAAATAAATCACACACATTTCAGATTTCCATAGCCACGACACCAAGTATAAACTACAAAACACCATTGACATATCATAACCTCATTACAAATTAATCACAAAAGAAATACACTAAAACCTCATTAGTCTAAAGAAAACACATGATCATAACAAATGACAAATCCGTCAACTACACAGACATGACGATACAAGCCAATATGACCAACTGACCATGCAAAAGAGTTTAACTTCGTAGAGCAAATCTGTGAACTAACCTTTACACCTAAAAACGCTGCCGCCATGCTTGGTATACCCAAAATTTCTAGAACTAAAGAAAAAAAAGCCAACTTTTCACTGAGATAGTTGGAAATATCTGTTCGCTGTCAACTCTTTCACTTCTTTTAAGCGCCTGCTTGGGGCTTTACTAAGCAGGGTCTCAGCAAACACAATTTATCTCAATCATCCTTCACTAAGATCCATAATGACCTTGCTACCATCAGTTCAGACTTTTAGAACTGATTTCTGAACATACAACTCACATCCTTTCACGTATGTAACGCAAATGCACCAGCTTCTTGTCCCATCACAATTCTGAGTTATCCACAAATTTCACCAAACCCAAACGGATCAACTCAAAAAAAAATGACATGAAATATCTGATTCGATCAATTCTATACATTCAACATTAAATCAAAAAAGCACACAAACATATTAATAAAGAACTGGAATCACAAAACAATTTTGATTCAACGAGAGAAATCAATTTAACCTTTCCAGATCGCTTTAGGTGAGCGGCGTATGCCTCGACGAAATCGTGAGGGGAAACATCCTTCACTGTTCTCGAGTTCGATTTCTGCTGAGCCGCCTCCGCCATTTTTCCTACACAGGAGAGGATACCGATGTGCCGAGTCTGCGCTGCTGCCAGGGTTTCTCGAAGGGAAGGTTTTACGTGGGCTGAAACACGTGCTAGGCACGTGTAGTACTTTATATTCGCAGCAACGAAAAAAATTTAATAAATATAATTATAAGTTATCTATAATATACAGTTTTTGAACTGCTGTATAATATCGCGTTTTGGGGGAAAAAAAACAGCACAATATTGCGTTTTGATTTCACTCTAATTTTCCTCTCTTCCGCCTTCATCGCACAACGTCGTCTCCCCTGAACTTGGCTTTTGAACTCTCATGAAATTAGTCTCATCCTTGTCGATTTCTGACACCAAAAGATAATGGGTTCCAATTGTTAATCTTTTGCACTCCTCAATTTCGATCTCTACCTCACATCATCTAGGGTTTGATATGTGTTTTGATTTCTATATTTCACATTCAGTTTTCGAGTTTGATTTCTAGGATTTTGAAACTTTAATCTATTACTTGGGCACGACATGATTTCTGCTACTTGATTACAAATTACTTGGTTTCTGATTTTCCAGCTTCTAAACAACTTGATTATTTCATCTTCTGGGATAGCTGAATTGATGCTGTGATGTCAATGGCATCTCATGCTTAGCATAGAGGTTATAAATAGCTTAAAGATGTCAATGGCTGAATCGATGTCGATGTAGTATCTTTACACAATGCTGAGAATTTTAGGATATTTCCATTATGATTGTCCCAGTGTTTTCGATTGGGACATATTGACACTTTTATATGCCTTCTTAATCATGCCAAAACTGAAAGTTCTTGGATCTGAATTGCACACAACCAATATAGGCCTATGATCTTACAACCGTTGCATATCAATAGATCGATTAAAGAACGGCGACAGTTATCCACTCCATTGATTACAGTTTCAAGATAGAAAATAAATTTTCCACTGGCAAGAACAGAACAGAAACACCGCAAGTTATATAAACGCCACGCAGACATATGGCTAATAGTACATAGCACGGGAAAATGTTGCAGTACCAACCGGATCCATACTGCAATCTCAGGCGACGGGGATCATAACCTCATTAGTCCTGAGCGGCGGAAGCGTCCAGGGAGGATTATACCCGGCCAACATGTGCTCTCCGACCACCGTCTCCCCATCTCTCTCCAACGACTTCCTCAGCTTCTCCGCCTTCTCCTCCACCACCTTCTCCGTCGCCACGCCACTAAACGTCACCACGGCCAACTTCTTCCTCTCCTCGTCCCTGATCACGACCCTCTCGTCCAACGGCCTAGGTGCTTCCTCCGCCTTCTGATACTTCGACGGCAATATGAACTGCATCGTGACCAACTTCTTCTCCGACGACTCATCACCACTACCACCCGCCTTGGTGGTCACCACGGGCGCTGTCATCGCGATTTTCTCGGCTGCTGCTGCTGCCGCCGCCTTGGTGACCACGGGAGCGGTCATGGCGATCTTCTCGGGACGGGCGTTCTGGGGTTTGCCGAGTGCGCCTATGTAGTTAGCTAGGACGAGGAAGCCGTTTTCCTTCTTCTCGTCGAATGTGACCTCGGCTACCACTGCCGGTGCGTACTGCCGGATTTCGTATTCGTCGGTGGACTTCACGACTTCGTATTTAGGTGTCTCCACCGTGATCTTTCCTAACATCAAACCCATTTGAACAATGTGATTGAAGCTTAATTAATTTCTTTGATTGAGGATTTCTGAGAGATGGATTTCTTTGAAGATGTGAAGATGATTTATAGTTTTGATAGAGGTGTAGTTTGAACATGTGAGATGTTGCTTGAAATGGGTCTTCAAATGAAGTTCGTGGAGGGAGGAAAGAGATGGAAGTTTGGACCTCGTTGTTCCACGTATTCTGTGCATAGGTCATTGGTGGCAGCCGCAAGTTTTTTCCTGGTATGAATTAATCTGGATCTCATAAAAGGAAGCTAGACAGTGTAATTGTGGATTTGCCACTTTCTTTGACGCTTAGGTTATAGAGTAAACTACAGTGTAATCCATCTCTCTCAAATATAAATCGTGACAATTCTTCCGAATATATGACCGGAATCGCTATCAAAAGTATCAAAATAGAACAATCCTTGATTTTAATTTTGAGTCTTATCACTGAACAAAAACATTAACCCCAAAACAACATATACATAAAATAAAATATTTGAATAAACATAATTATACTTAAAAATCAACGATAATAATCCACGTAACAATATTCATATAATATAATAAAATATATTAATGTGAACAAATAAAAATATGATGTTGAAAAAAAAATATTAAAAAATATATAAAAATTATAAAATAAAAACCAATGAATAATATATCTATAATTATAGAATATTATTGTAATATATTATATATTTTATAATGAGATTTAAAAATAAAATATATTGAATAATAATAAAATAAAATAAAAATTTAAAATATACGATGTGAAAGTTCTAAACTCATCAAAACCTTAATCTCGTCAATTATAATAAAAAAATATTATTTTAATATTGACTGTGTTATTATCAAAATAAGTTATAAAAAAAATTAATAAAAAGATCTTTATATATATATTATCTTAAAAATATCAATTCAATGCGTAAGACATACCACATGAGAACAATCTGCGACGTGGCCGCGAGTCCTCGAGCCATCGACTCCCTCCTCTCCCCCTACACACGCCGCTCACCGGCTCACCCCTCCCCACCCACCGCACCGCTTTCCATCTCTTGCCCCTCCCCACCCCTTCTCTTCGATGCTCGCCTCTCCTCGTCTCCTCTCATCTCTCCACCGTCTCCCATCACTCACTCGACTCCCTCGTCGCCCGTTTCCCGTCACTACTTCCCCAATCGTGTTGTTGTTTCCGGTGATGGCGCAGGGAGCAGCGTCGCATTCGGTGTCGAAGGAGAGGAGATCCAATCGGCTTGCGGCGGAACACAGTCCCTATCTTCTCCAGCACGCGTATAATCCGGTGAGCTGATCAGGTTTGGAATTTAGGGGTGCGTTGGGGTGGTTTGACGAGGAGAGGGGTATTTTTGGGGGTTAATGGTTTGGTGTTAAGGGGTTGGAGTTGCTGTTATCATTGTAATGAGGTAGAAGCAAATGGGTTCCGACCTAAAATCAATGATGGGAGACATCCAAGAGGACTGCTAATCACTTCCACTACACCCCCTCCTCCCTTTTTTTTATTTCCGCAATTATCCCTCACATGTATTGGAGGGGTGTTGGGTGTGGGGTGGATTGATTGAGCTGTGATGTGGGATTAGAAGGGATATAATTGTATTTTTTTCAGGATGATTAGCAATCGACAGACATTTAAAGAGTGTTTCTATGATGGGGTTAACCCATGACTATGATCATGACATCCAATAATAATGTTATGTCACATCACTTAGGATACATGGCAACAATGATGGGATAAATGGTTTGATAGAATTATATAAAATAATAAAATCCATAATTGATAATAGAATAAAAAATAAGTAGTCAAGATAGAAATCATTTTTTTCATATCTAATGATATGGAGAAAATCTAATTGCGTCTCATGAACTTGTTCGTGTTGTTTGATGGGGAGATGGAAACTGATGGTTTTTTTTAATGTGAAAATGGTTGATTTAGGGGATGATGGTTAGGGAAAGCAATTTTTTAGTTTTCATATAAATTTTTCTGTTATTTTTTTATGTTTTGCATTAATTAAATCCCTTTCCGTATCCAAGTCGTGTCAGAGTCGTATTCGAATTTTAAATTGACCTCACCCAAAATATATCACCCAAAATATATCTTCGATACGTATCGGAGCCGTATCCCTATGCGTGTCCGATAAGCATCGGGTATCGGGTACGTGTACGGCCCCTTCAATGGAGTATTGGTGCTTCAAAGGTGCTCC
>LIEC01003968.1:2834-46609 GCA_001925005.1 Drosera capensis | reverse complement strand
TCTCTCTCTCAAATGGAACCAATCTTATATGTCGTTGTTTTTCGATTTCACCATCTCCTTTCTATCTTCCCCTTGGCCCTGTGGACCATGCTTTAGCATTAAGCAGTTAGCCTAATCAGGGAGGCCGGAGATGGTGACGTCGTTCAAGCATCTCTTGATCTGATCAACATGCCCACTGTTCTTATTTCGGCCAAAGCGGGAATGAGCAGAAGGTGATTAGGATGTGAAAATCCAGCCAAAAGAGTTGCTAGCGTGACACTGTTCTCGTGCATCTTCGTGACCCTGTTTTTAGATTCCACGCACATAACTATTCTTGTATGATTGTATCCGTATATTTTCGCGGCACCATCAATGGCCCCATCGCGTTTGTCGCGGATGAATTACCCTTTCACGACTTAATTAGTCGTCGTAACTCAACCTCTTAATTGAAAAAGTGAGATAATACAGACAAGATGAAAAAGGGCCATTGTGCTCTACGCCAGGGATTATCGAGGATTTTCCCTGTAAAATGCTATGCAAGATAGCTTTTTGTGTGCTGGAAGTCCCTTAAATATAGTTATTGGTGCTAAATTATGTTACATAACATGTGACAAATAAATACGATGAAAACAAGTTTGTGTAAAAATCTGTGAAGGTGAAATAAAATAGAAACAAAGGTTGACTGGAAATGAAAAATGAGGAGAACCCATGTAAAAACTTATTCATTACATCTTTATTAAATTAATTGATAAGGCAAGTGGGTCTTACAAATTACACATGTCTGCATGTCAGGCTGGTATTTCCATTATTGCATTCTTGGTTACTACGTAGTTTCCTAACAGGAAGGAGGGGCAGTGCCAAACTCGCTATCTATTTTGCATGATTGAGCACGTTTGTTTTGAACAAAGGTGAGGTTGAAGAATCTTAACAAGTTGAGAGTTCTGAGTTTTCTTTTCGAATACTGCTTGGCCCTAGTCGATTGGTATGAAGGGCCAAACTAACAGTTCTTGACCCGACTGCAATGAGAAATCCGAAGACTGCAGATAGATGCTTTCTGGTGAACCAAGTCTGATGTCCTGGTGTTGTGGCTTTTACAAGAGGCGTAACTCAGTTAGGTCCCTTGGGGAGATGTTTAGTATTCCGACATAGATCAGGTTTCCGTTTCTTCATTTTTATCTTTTCAGTGAAAAATCAACAATCTGGATTTGTTTCAATACGAGGCTAACCAACATGGAATACGAAGCAGATACACACAAGAGAAGATGGTGTTTTTGTTAAAAAAATACATTAATGAACCTTCAACTACACGAGTTCGATCCATGACTTCCCTCTTTCCACTGGACCTTTGCGCACCTTCACACAAACACCAGTGAGACGAATGTAACAGTAACATTTCAACTAAGGATCATCCTATTGGTTCGAGAGTATCAAATCAAACGCAGTCACTTTACGGTTGTTATCTTCTTTCTCATCAGGCATGCTTTAATAGTCAAATTAAGCAAAGATGAGGCTGGAATCTTTTACGGTTTGATTGATTAAAGGTACTGAGCAATCTGACAAACAGGTCACAATCTGACTACCACTATCAAGTGATATGTGATATTTCTGGGCAAAAAGCAATAATTTAGCAACCGTAACTTTCCAAGGCAGATGTGTAAACATAAAGGAAAGAATATACCGGACGCAGTATTTGATTAAAGCAACAAAAAGATAAAAGCTTAGTATCCGAAGATCAACAAGAAGAGAATTTTTACCACCTCGACAGTAATTTCAACCAAGCATCATTCTATCTTCTTTCTCCTGGTTCATTTCAACCAAGAGAAATAAGGATCAATGAAATTTACAGGTTACGATAGTAACTAATAGATCTACTTTCTCATGATGAAGGTGAAAATAAGGACACATATCAGACGAACTGAACAAATTTGAGGCCAACAAGGAGGAAAAAGGTAATTTGATTAATTCAGACCAATAAGAAAAATGTGCCCCTTGTCTACATACAGTACCTGCAGTTTCCATCCTCTTCTTAAAAGAATAAAGAAATGAAAAGATAGCAATGATCAAACCCTGTTGTATAGAGACATCCGTTTGCCTAATCGACCATGACGCTACCCGCGTAGATCACCGCCGTCCATTCTGGCGATGAAGAAAATGTTGAATAGATGCAAGAGGTTGGAAAAAAGTTAGCAAATGGTTCATTTCTTTCCTCCACAAACCACTAGAAAACACCATTCTCAACTTGGCTCAAATTAACCTTGAACTCCATCTGATAAACTGACAAAACTTCAACGATAACGAAAGTTCATTTCCCCTTCCTTTAGCTTGCATTTCATCACCATTTCATTTGAGGCATATATAAACGAACCCGAAGGGCTCCTTTGAAACCCAAGAACCACAAAGCCAACGAAGAGACACACACGCCTCTCCTCGATCAACCAGTAGCCTTCGACCCCCTCCAAAAAAATGGCACCGGAACTCGCCGTGGACACATTTTCCGGTGCTGGAAAGGTACCCACACCTAATGCAGGGTACTCGAAGAGGGCATACGTGACATTTTTAGCGGGCAATGGCGACTATATCAAAGGGGTTGTCGGTTTGGTCAAGGGGTTGCGTAAGGTCAAGAGTGTGTACCCTCTGGTGGTGGCAATCTTGCCTGATGTTCCTGAGGAACACCGCGAGATATTGAAGTCACAGGGATGTATTGTCCGTGAGATTGAGCCTGTCTATCCTCCAGCAAACCAAACACAGTTCGCCATGGCCTACTATGTCATCAACTATTCCAAGCTTCGCATATGGGATGTAAGTATACTCTTACGTTACTCCTTGTAACTTCTATGTCCATGGTGCTTGAAAAGCCTGGGTCTGCAAGTCTCTTTTGAGTCTTTTCCCATTTCATTCTAATAACTGTTAGCAGCTTATGAACAGATAGCCATCACATGGATACTATAATTCATACAGGTCCGGCATCTATGCATATGAGTCTAAAAGATTTCTCATCTAAAGGTTACCAGTATATGTATGTGTGGCGTGCATGTATGATTACTTGCTATGCAAGGACATAATTGGGTTGAAGCATCAGAATCATTTTTGCTGGTACTCAAATTAAATTAAACGATTGGTACTCAAATTAAATTCAACAATTTGATTGGATTTGATTGATGATTTATGTATATTAAATCAATAAAGAATGAAAATTTAAGAAAAAAACAAATAAATATGATAGATTGCAGGATAATTGATGTGATATAAAATATGATTATTTTAAATATTGGATGGTACGAACGGGTAAGATTCCACCTACGCCTATATTCCTCCCAAGTAATTGGACCGACTTCCCAATCTCACTAATTCCTGAAAATGACAAAAACACCCAAGAATTAGAATACTAAAGTCGTATAACATACACATGATTTTGACATGTGTCTTTCATTGATGAAGCCAAGTCCTCTATCTAAACATATCCCAGTTCTATTTAGCAAAGAGTCCAAATAATGCTTCTCCGTGGCTCCACCAATTCTCCATAGCATATGTGTCGGATTCACTCGACGCAGGTTTTTAATAAAAATGAAGAAAAGAAACGTAGGACTGACATGAGAATTAGCAATGATATCAAAACAGCTTCAATTAGAAGAGAAGTTGTTGATATGTTATCAAGGTTCACTTAGGCTATTTTGTTAATGCAGTTTGAGGACTACAGCAAGATGATATACCTGGATGGTGATATCCAAGTGTTCGAGAACATAGACCATCTGTTCGACATGCCGGACGGTTACTTCTATGCAGTGAAGGACTGCTTCTGCGAGAAGACATGGAGCCACACGAAGCAATACTCCATCGGCTACTGCCAACAGTGCCCCGATAAGGTTCAGTGGCCTGCTGAGGGTTTGGGAGCCCCTCCAGCATTGTACTTCAATGCTGGCTTCTTTGTTTATGAGCCCAGCAGACTCACATATGAAAATCTCCTCCATACTCTACAGATCAGCCCTACAACACCCTTCGCCGAGCAGGTAACAGTATGGAATTTCGATAACTGTTTACAGATTAACCAGATGATATATTTATGAATATTAATTAACTTATGACATCATTGTACCCTAGGAGCTTTTTGCACCATGGTATGGAGGATTAAGCAACATTACATCACCAGTGTGAACTTCGGAAAACGAGAACATGACTCATAAAACAATTTTTTTTATTATTGGGGCTTAGTGTAAAAAAAAGGAAAAAAAAGATGTCAGATGTGATAGCACAGTTCTCCAGAAACAATCAACCTCAAATAAGCTACTCCGACAACAACAAAAACGAGTTACATGTTGTCCAAGAGATAGAGTCTACACGAACATTTTGGAAGAACGTAGCTTTATTATTTATAAGAAAGTAGATGCTGTTGCCTATTATCCATGCAAAAATAACATTAAATTTAAAAAGGGGAAGTGGAGGAGATAGAAACGATGACAACGACCAACAAGATTACGATTGGTGGACCGCATGTTGATTAAGGTTTGCCAATTTACAAGGTACACTGAAAAATTTATCAATCACATTGGAATATTGTACATTGTTTGAATGTGACTGGATGCATGGCTCATACAGCATCTTGAGAAAAAGAAATTATGTATTTGGTAATTATTTTGCAGCTTGGGCATCTTTTATCTGAGAAATCTGAAGTTCCTCAATGTTTTGTTTATCTTTACTGTGAATGACAGGATTTCCTGAACATGTACTTTGAGAAAGTTTACAAACCAATTCCTCCCATTTACAACCTGGTTTTGGCAATGCTTTGGCGCCACCCTGAGAATATTGAGCTCGAAAAGGTCAAGGTGGTTCACTACTGTGCCGCTGTGAGTATCTTACTTACCACCCTCTCATTTTCTCCCTTTCGGAAACTGACAGATCCTATACCATAAGAGTCTTAACTAGGAGACATATCAAGGAAATATGGAATATAGAAATCAAGATAAAAAAAAAAAAAAATTGTGAGAGTTGCTTCAAGATATTATTACAGTCTGCTTGCAGAATGTGGGTGTAAAATCATAAAATAGATGACACTCAAAATTCATCTAATAGGGATCCAAGCCATGGAGGTACACAGGCAAAGAGGCCAACATGGACAGAGAAGACATCAAGATGTTGGTGAAGAAATGGTGGGATATTTACAATGACGAGTCCCTCGATTACAAGCCTGAACAGGACTCCGTCAAGCCAGAGGACGAGAGCTTCACGAGGCCATCTATCATGGCTTCCGTGCCAGAGCCGGCCATTTCCTACATCCCAGCACCCTCAGCTGCCTAAGTATGTTGAAACCCAGGGATTGCTCTGCAAAGGATCTATAATTGGTTTGTCCTGTATTTTCTTTTTTGCTGGGCTTGGTTTCTTCTACATACATATGATACAAGTTTTATACATTTGTCTCCTTTTCTTTCAAATTTATGAATGAAAGTGTAATATAGATTGTCTACTCTCCGTCTCACTTGCATTGCTTCATCACATTAGGATCTCATTTTCACCATCTGAACTAGAGTGCAATGCCAATCCTCAATATTCAACTAAGAATAAGCTTTCGCACTAATCTAATTTCTATATCCCATAATTGTTAGCATGTTCCAGAATTAACTTCCTAAATTCAGTTTTTCTCTTGAGAATACTTCCATAAATTGAGCTTGTCTACTCAAGCACTTGAAGCCTTAGCCTTCAGGTACATCAAGGATGAGAACTTTGAGAACCAACCTTAAGAGTTTTAGACTGGGATAAAAGTTTAGACTCATAACTGATTTTAACAAGGAATACCACATTATCACCTCAAGCACTATCACCTTATTCCTAGAGTTTCTCATTGACGTTGTATTCTTTGCATGATACTCCTTTTCCAACCTTTAGGTTCTCTCTGGGGAAAAACGATTCATCATTATTGTAAGAGTATATGTTTCACATAAAAAGAGGAACTTAAAATTGAAATCATATCTTTCCCTTGTTTTTTTTTCCCCTCCATATTGTTTCAATTATTTATAAGCTCTCTCAGCAGCACACTCACCTAAAAGAAAAACAGGATTCACATACTTCAGTCGATTGGTTTCTGTGGTTGTGTAGATAGTCTTCAAGTCCCGTAGTCAGATTGTCAATATTTGATGCCACAGCAAACGGTAGTGATTGGGGCACACTTGCAAGAACAACATTAAGACAAGATCGAGTGCAATCACCAAATTCAGCTACTAGCTCAATCACGATGTTCTACAAAAGAAAAGTAATGCAGTTTCTCATTCTTTGGTCCAACTTTTCAAATTGCTGGATCATATTATAAAATATAGCTAATGAGGAAGAAGAATGTTCTACAAGGGAACTGAAACTTACATTTCTCTGTAGAATGAGCATCTGCAGAACAATGTAGAAATACAGATGCACGTTAAGCAAAAATAAGAATGTATTCTTTTAGTAAAATCTAGATCCAGAAGAGACACTATGAGTAACGGTTCAAGAATCTCTAACTATGTTTTAAAGTAAAACAGGACAAAGCTAACTTGCTAAGTGAATCCCAAATCATAAGTTATTCTTTAGCATGAAACGCTATCATCAGAGAGCTAATAAAGTAAACCTGTGCTTAATTTATGGTAGATCTCCTTTTGGAGGAAGCAAGTTATTTCAGCCAATAGTAGATCCATGTCCTCTGCTGCAAGTAGAGACACCTCGGTTCCACTGAGACGCCACCAAAAGGGAAAATGCAAGGAGAATAAGGATATTACACGGAAAAAAAAGATGTTGAACAAAACAAAGAGGAAAGTAAAAGCACAGAGATGAAAAGAAATGCAAACCTAAATACGGCATTGTTCTTCGTAGATGAAGGAAGCTTAGTTAACTTCCTGCTAGAAACTGTTTCTTTTACGTTTAACTTGTAATGACAAATCTCACAGTCATCCATGCCTGCAACCACTCAGTAATTAACATACCAATATTCTTTGTTGGATAGAGCACATACATTAGGAGATGCAGGAGCATACCAGTGGTCATGATCAAGAGTATTCCATCTGCATCGCATCACTCCCGATCAAACATAGAAACACTCAAAATCCAGGAAAACAAGGGATAATTCTCTTATAAAAATAATAAACCACTGGCTAGATATCAACATGTACCAAAAATCAGATAAAACAAACATTGATACATTGATTTGCACATCACATAGTTCTTGAAGCAGGACAGTGCAGCAAATACTGTATAACTTTCGCAGCAATGGAACACTAACCCCATCGGTCCAATGCCAAAGAACTTTGAGTGCATTTCAGATCCAGAAACTCCTGCAAACTGCTTTCAGCACCAGTATCCGAAACTGAACAACACAAAACATACACATCAATCCGAATTTTGCTTACTATCTCAGTAACAATTGAATCACAGGTCGAAACAACCACTAAATTTCCAACTAGGTCGCTACAACGGATAGAATACATCATCACATTGTGAGTCTGTGATACCTAAGAACTATGACGATCAGTTCAGATCAAACATGTCAGTTCCACATTACTCGTACGATTATTACTTAACCAAATCGACAAAACCAAGGGAGAGGATTTGATTAGGTTTACTCGAAATGTGAGTGAGCGAGAGATACGGAGCCGTCGGAGCTCGCTTGACGACGACAGAGAGTCTGCAGAGCACTTGCGATAATCGGCATCGCTGTGCCGAGAACGCGATCAACTGCGATGTATTATTGAGAACAGGTTAGATTTGTGGCGGTGATCGGAATCAGAAAACGAAGGAGATGGAGATGCGGTGAAGTGAGGGAGACGATAACTTTACCTGTTTGCAGAGATTTGGTACGGATTTAGCAGTTGTCTCCATTGTTGCGGCTTCACAGTGCTGGCGAGGTCCGCGCCCCTCGTAGTGAGATTGTGGAGTGAATGTTCAAAACCTTTTTTGGTCAGGGATTTCAAAATGAGTAACCGCGGAGAGAATTAGTTCAATGAGAAATAATATTTTTTTAAAAAGAAAAATTAATTCCAATCCTTGTTTTAATCTTAAGATCAGGAATGACATCTAAAAACATATTTTCTAAATACGAATAAAGAAAAATCTGTGTGTATATCATTTTGTTATATTGCGGTGTTCTTTCCATTTCATGTATTTGAGGAGATCAAACGGGTATCGTCTTATGCGGGTAGCTTAATATGCTTATTTTAGTTTCTTAAGACTTACAGTCTAGAAATATATCAAAGACAATACGACATTGATCCATCATCGTATTTACATACTTAGGTTGCTGATGTGATGCTGGTCGCCTGAGATTTGCTCAAACAGAATAGGGATGAGCAAGCAAGGCTTGCATAGTTGCATCACCAACTCAAAAAAAGCTACAAGCCTGGTTCACAAAGTTGTAGGTGCTTTTAGGCTCATGAAACAGAATCATCGGCTGAAGCTGGGGCATCATATTCAGTAGAAGCAGAATCAAAGCCAATATTTCCTAGGAATTCCCGCGAAAGATATGTGATAGAAGACCTTTACCCTGATATCTCTAGCTTACAGGCACGGTTCTTTTGAGGAGATATGATAGAGGCTCTCATATCTCTTTGCCTCAGTTGAGGTTACCAATGCAAGCATTACCTCTTGTAATGTTGCAGTGGCATCATCTTCAAAATCATCAAGCATAAAATGGAAAAAAAGAGATGATGATCTTATACAGCCCTTGAGGTACTTCATCTCAGTTGTTCTCTTAGGATCTCACTTTGTTAAGCATAGATAACATAGGCAAGGTCATATAAAATACAGATTACAGATAAACAGCATATCACTAAATGGTTCTCAACACAAATGGCTTTGAGGGAAAGGCAATATTGATATTCCAACAGAGAATAACTAAACTACATGATAAACACATTACACTTGCATGTGGATAGATGATCAAACAAATGTTGGCAACGACAACAAAGTCGCCAACCAAAGATCAAGCCACCAATTCATTGCGAATGGACCTTCGGAACAAAATTGACGGTACACCCACAAAGGCATTCCGTGAGTACAAGAACTATGATACAAACAAATCGAACCATCAACAAACAAACACAAGAAAGCACAAGATCACACAAAAAACTTCAGAAGATCTCATCATTCATTGGGAAGAAACCTCGAGTCCCTTCACCCTATCCCGAATCCTGCTCAAAACACCATCAATAGCAATGTCAAAAGCATCCTTCTTGGTTCTCAACCCGAGTGAACTCCGGTGTTTTCCATACATGACTCTCGGTATCAACTCCATCACCTTCTACCTCATCCTCCTCATCTCGCCTCTTGGTATCCCCATCAACACATCCACGATGCTCAACCCCTTGAACATGACATCCTCCTAAGCTACAGTCACCGAGAACTCATCAAACTCCTCCTCCCTCAAATGCCACCCATACAGCGCCCTAGCCGACTGATCCTCAAAGAAAACAGGAATACACCCAGCTATGATCCCATCAAACGTGGACCTCCTGGCCAGGGTATCCCCAGGCGGCTGCAGGCAGAAACTCGCCTGCAGCATCGGCTTCATAAACCTGATCAGATCGTGCTCGCTAACCCCATTCAAGCAATCCACGACCTCGCATATCTTCCCATACCTCCCATCCGTAGTCTCATTATTCTTCACACTCCTCCCTAATACTCCTAATATTAGGCGTCCCCGTCCTGTCCCCCCACCCCCCACAAATACCATCAGCGTACTCCTCCTCGATCGCCTCACCCTCATCACCCAGTTCTCCAACGCGGCCAGGCTCTGAGGATGGAACGACGTGGGATTCCGGCACAAGCACACTGACATTGTAAAATTCCGGCAAGTCCAGCGACGACGTCCCCCATACCCACTCGTCCACATCCCACGGCTGGGAGTAATCCCACGCCGGCCCCGCCATCACCATGAAATGATCGTTCCCCCAATTCCTCCCCCATATAACACCACCACCACCATCATGACCATCATCATTGTGTTTCAGAAAATGGTACAGCTCAATCCCGTGTAAGGCGCTGAGGTTCTATTCGGGGCCGTATAAGTACCTTAGGGCGTGATGCCGGCGTAGTAAGGGGCGAAGACGGCGTCGGAATCAGCGGCCCTTGGGACGAGGCAGGGGTACTCGAGGATGCGGCGATGGAAGATGAGTTCGAGCATGGTGGGGTCGGTGCGGTACCATGAGAGGGATTTGTTCTGGGTCGGTTGGCCGAGGCCGTGGTTGGCGAGGTAGGGACAGAAGTCGTCGTAGAGCGGGTAGTACGCGGAGCAGTTGGAGAGGAGGTCGAGGTTGAAGCGGGCCGGGATGTACGGATGTGAATCCGAAGACCCGAGCAGGAATCGGGTTCGGTGCTGGGATTCGTATGGGTCGATGATGTTGTGGTTGATGAGAATGTTGTTGCTGGAATGGAGAGAATTGAGATCGCGAAGATGATGATAGTGTTTGATGAAGACATGATTGAGATCTGAGGCGTGGGCCACCGGTTAGCGGCGGCGGTGGAGGTGCGCTTTCCGGCATTGATGAGGGGTGGTGGGTTTGTCTTTTCGTGGGGTTGAAGAGAAAAATGGGAAGGGATGGGAAAAGGGTAGATATTCTGAGGGGTTGTCTGATTGGGCCTTGGGCTGTGTAAGAAGAGAAGGGATGAAGTCCAGTATTTTTGGCCCAATGAACTGAGTTTTCTGGGCTGAAGAGCCCACCCAATATTAAGTGGAAAATTCAGGGTGGTTTTGGATGGGGGTGGTGTTGAGAAATGTGAGCGTCACCGTGGAACATTTGGATCAAGGAATTCAATGGTATTTTGGTCATTGGAAGCTGCAATTAACTTGGTCAGAGTTTGACTACTGAACCTTGAATGGTCCAATGATCAGGCTTTTGCAGCGGGGTAATTTCCTTTCGGTGGACGATGGTCAATCTCAACAAGCGCTCACGCTACAAAGTTGGGTGTTGTTGAATTCAAGCAAATAGAATGTTTCATTTAGTAAAGGAGAAAACTAAACGCAACTAATATTGGAGTAATTACAGATGATGGAACACCTGTTTACACTCAAAAGTAGAAGAAATTTCAATATTAAAAAAAAAATCCTCCAAATCATAACAGAATGACTTGATATATGTGTCGAAATAAAATTTGATATGCACTATCGATAATCACATATTTTTTTTATAAATATATCGTGAAACATCAATGATTATGTAAGTTATGTACTTCATCATAATACATATTGTGGAACGATCAGATATAATTTGATATAAAAACAAAATTTTAAAATTCATACATATATAATAATATAAAATCCATGTGTTATAATTTTTAGGAATAAAAAAACTTTGAAAATGATAAATTAGTGGATCAATCGAAGGTTTAAAAAGTTTATTTATAACATCTAAATCAAATGTTGAGAAAAAAACATCTAAATCATATGAACGGATATTGTTATTATTATCTTTGCAAATGTCTCTCTCATATCTTAGTTGTTTCGACATTGAATGTCTTAAGTCAGACGTGTGATCCATAAAAAAATTGTTCACAAATGCTACACATCAGACATTAAAATAAACCAGGGAAACGTAGAGCAGAAGTTTCTTACATACCTCATCCCTTTTATTATTATTATTTTTTATTTTTTATTAGTATGAAGGATGAAATGTGAGGGGGTAAATAACAATTATCTTCTTCGATCCTCTCCTTTTTCCAGCAATGAGAATAATATCCGCCGATAATTCCCTACCAAACTTCCCACTCGCTTTTACTAGCAACAACCATTTCGCCTTTGGCCCTCTCTTCATTTCATTTCATTTCATTTTCTCATCTCTCTATCCAAAGTTTTTGAAAAGTATCCTTAAACCAATTCTCTCTTCTTCTACGTTTTCCTCTTCTCCTCTACATTACATATTTCCTCCATTCCATTTAATTAATCTACTCGACAAATTCATTCTCATCGATTTTCTTTGGTCAAACATTTTCATCCATTTTAGTTATATCAATGGCTGCAATGGCGTCCGATTCGGCTCCCACAGAGGATCAATTGAACCAAATTGAACAGCATTTCAACATGATCTTAAACGAAGACGATGATGCGTACCTGGAAAGTACAAGCACTCGAGGAGAACAAGATGATCACGACGACGAGGAAGACGACGACGAAGATTGCGAGTTCTCGTTCGTCTGTGAACAATCGAATTCCCCGATCGCGGCGGACGACATCTTCGAGGACGGTCAGATCCGTCCGCTCTTCCACTTCGTCCTCCACGACTCCTCCGCTGATCACGACGAGACGAAGCCCTCGTCGTCTCCGTCGCCGGTCAGGAAGGTCTTCATCTCGCGGACCGATCTCTCGGAGGAGACCGCAGCGGAGGGACCGGCCTGCGCCTGGGATAAATCTAACCTCAACGCCGAGGAACCGTCGGCATCGTCGTCGGTGCCGGAGATCTGCAAGAAGAGTAATTCCACGGGGTTCTCGAAGCTGTTTCGGTTCCGCGACATGCTTTTACGGAGTTACAGCGATGGGAGGGACGCGTTCGTGTTCCTCGCCAATCACAAAAGAGAAGACAAACGCGAAACTACGACAACCACGGCGACGATAACCACAATCACGGCGACGACGGCTTCGTCACAAAAAGAAAAGGCTTCGACGAAAGAGAGGGAAAAGTCGTCGGTGCCGGGGAAGGGGACGAAGAAGACGGCGTCGTATGTGATGCTATATGGGAGGAAGAAAACAGGGGAGGCGGCGAGGAGGAAGTCGTACTTGCCGTACCGGCAAGATTTGGTGGGATTTTTCACCAATGTCAATGGTATGAGCAGAAATGTTCATCCCTATTGATTAGCATCAAAAGGAATTTAGATTGTGTTTAGTTTGGAATTTTTGTTGAATGGTTTGATTTGTTGATATGTTAATACACAGGGTTTGATATGCAACACTTTGTATTTGAATAAGGTATGATCTTGTATACTCCTCGTTTGGGGTTGAGAGACATGAATCAAAGATTGGAAACAATAACCTCACCGCACCCAACAATAATGCAAACACGATCTCCTCATTGATAACCACAAGTCTATAAGTATTTATAAGTTCAATTAATATGATTCCAATCTTGATCCGCAACGCAACAGTCATGGATAATTCTTAGTTGCCTAAATTGTCTTTGCAACAATGAAAAGGACAGTACCATTGGTAAAGTTTATGGCTCACAGGCCAACGACCAATTCACTGTGGACAAGTTCTCATCACCTATCATATCTAATGAACCTTGGCCCATTTACCTATCATGAATTCCCTCCATTATATCGTTTCTTGTCGTTGTGAATATCAAACGCCACCAATTTCTTCTACACCAAAGAAAAAGTGCATAAACCAGAAACATGTAGTCTACCTGAAACAATGGATGATTACTTGTGGCACTCTTGAACACGTGATGACGATTAGAGTTCAAATCTTGATGGATGTTTGTAGGATTGCTCTCCGATATCTGCTTATCAATGCATAACTCACCTGAGACGTCTGTTTTCACACTTAAAAACAGCCAATGGCTGAAGTGGTGGCATGTCTTCCCACGAAAACCTCGGCATTGCATCTCCGCACGCACTTGATGAATAATGCTAGCGACAGTCTCATTCAAAAAAGGAGACGCCCTGATACAAGTTGTGACTCGCCAAGGATGACACGATTTTCAATCTCTCAATAGAGAAAAGCTACGAAACATCTAAAACAAATGCAGACCATAGCTTCCGACTTGTAGTCAAATTGTTCATCATAATCATCATGTTTATGTTTCGCTTTGCGAAAACAAATCACCCAATTAAGAAGATCAAGAAAAAAAAAGGGGAGGGAATCGAATCCTTGAGCCCGAGACAGCCGTGAAATCCATACTAGGGTTTCGGCGAAGGAGAGCGGCTTTGGCAAGTGATAACTGATCTGATTCATCGTTGGTGAAATCGATCGCCAAAACAAAAAGCATGAATTGGATCTGGTCTGGTTCAATTCCTAGTTCAGAAATAAGCAATTGTTGTATATCAACAAACTTGTGGCTGATGAGATGTGTTTTGGGACCTCACCGAACATAAAATTAATCCGTCTCTTGTAATTGCAATTGATCATTGATTTAAAAAGATCCGTCTATGTTTTTCATCACATCTATCATATAGCAATGACTGATTTGTACATATCTGTGTAAAGTTCCTAACCATTACTGTCAAAAACCTTAATCAGACAAGAAGGCCAAATGAATTCATCGCTGTGTTCAACATCAAGATTGATATTGGGGCACACTGTGAATTTGCATGACATGTCAAATGGATAGACATTGTTACTTGTGGAGTTGTGGTATCTCACCAAATCTCAATCATTCCATGCCTTCCTGTCATCAAATTCTATTTTTTCTGCTGCTCAATTTAAAGTTCTTGGCTCATACCATGCTAGCTCTATCTCTTCCAAACCCCAACTCCTTGTATATGCTGAAAACTCCTCCTAGTTGATACAATCGCCTGAAAACACTATCATACACATAACTTACAGCATCGCGCTCTTAACTTAAAGGTATTTGGATGAGCGAGTTAAGCTCTTGGCTCGAAAAGATTCGATATGATCAATGTTCTTGTGATCCTATTGTGAGCTAAGTTCCGTCGATTATGTGGTTGCACTCTTTCTGAATTACCGAACCTGGTAAAGTCCTCTTTAACATCGCTGCTCTTACTCTATAGTATATCTTGGATATAGCCTCTTGTTATTTGTATGGTAATGTTGGAACTTCGTTGCAGATAAGTTATTTCAGACTTCCAATATCTTATCTAACCGGATATTTGGTTTGATCGAACCAACATCGCGCATCCATTATTTTCTGCCAATAAAAGACATTGGAAAGCAGAGGATAATGTAGTATATTTATCGATCACGTAGTCCATTGCTCAAGGATTGAGAATATCCATATCTAACGTGGTGAAACTCAGACCCTGTAATATTTTTTTCTTTTCAGGAATCAAATCAAGGGGAGTGAAGTCAAATGTATAGGCTAACGAGCAGCTTCAGAAAATGCATTGCTCTTGTCTCTGTAAGCTCATGTTTTTTTCTCAGGTTTCATCTGGTGTTAGTTAACAACTTGGAGTAAAAAAATATTACTCCTTGTTTTTCAGTTCAATCATTGTCCTTGTAATCACTAAGATGAGGCCAAAATCCCAAGGCTACTTCATCACGATCAAAGGGATGGTCGGCTCCTTGGCTCGACTTTTGTTTTGTTATCAAACTCATGTCCTAATGGAGATAAACTAATTTGGACCTTCAGATATATGGATAAAAAGATGAGGATATGGATGGAATTGGATTCTTTGTTGTTAGGATTTTATTTTTATTTTTTTTACAATTTAAAAAATCTGAAAAAATACATTTAAAACCTAATAAGAATATATCAATCCTAAAAGAATCTAAAAAAACTTAATAAAAATAATCATAAAAAAATTTATATCCGTAAAAAATCCAAACAAAAAAAAGACTTTAAACCACCAAACAAGCCTGAAACAACTTGGCCAATAGATGAGGATCCCGTTCCGGATATGAATCCCCTGTTGTAGTAGAACTACGGTAGGGTGTGTTGTACTCTCAAAAGAACACCCGTTTTTCTATGAAAAAAAGTTTTAAAAATCTGGAAAAAAAAACCTGAAGAGGAAAAGGAAACCCAAAAAAAACCCAAAAAACTAGATAAAAACCCCTTAAAATATATCCATGAAAAAACCTCATTAAAATAAAACACACACATAATCCAAACCAAAACATCAAATAAATATGAACAATTGGATTCTTCAATCCAAAGGCCTAGTATAACACGATGCTGTCCACCCCTGTACAACAGGGATCCAAGTTGAAAAAGATGATGCATAAAGGATAAAGAACGAGTGATAGATATGTTTAAACATATATATATATATATATATATATATATATATCATGCTGTGAACGAAAACGTAATCACTCCCGTAAAATATTATAAGTTGACGATCTTATATATGTTCAAAAATTCATATAATAAGTTGATGAATATGTACAATCAAATTTTTAATATATTTTATAACTAAAATCTAACTTGTATATGTTCAATAAGTTATTATAAATTTTTGAAATTATAATATAAATTTCTCGATCTATATAATTTACAGTAATTAATACGTTGTCTTTTGTAGCATTAATGATGCGCCATATATATAAACATATAAGATGAATAGAATATATAGGACATTGGTGCAACTACTATGCACAACCGTTTTCAACACTAGCCATCTTAGATCAATTAAAAATGTACCACACGAGTAACTTTGATATTAGTAGAATATAATGAATATTATACGACACCAGTGCAACTAACATGCACAATGTTTGTCAACGATTATCATCAAAAGACGAATACTGAGCAACCGATGATAAATTAGGAATCAGCAAAAAAATACTAATGAAACAACTCCGACAATCTCATTAAGTCTAAGAAGCTAAGTATGAACGATAGCATCCACAAATATTATAAGTGACTCAAATTTCGGCTAATCGTGCGTTAGACCGTTACACTTTCTTATATCCCACACAAAATAAAAACTTTAGTCGTTGATGATAAACAGGGACCCACGTTAGCATTCTACGTTCACTTGCCACCACTAGACAAGGATGCATTGGTCCCCACACTAATCCCAAAAAAGATGGTATGAACCATATATCTAAAGTCCAACCCCATCTCCGCACATGCGCCCCATCATCATCTTCCTCCCCCATTTCTCCGTCACTCTTTCCCCCCCCCCCCATAAATTCATGATATCGAAATCAATAATCAAAAAATTAAATTACTTGTTAATCCATAATTAAATTAAATTACTTGCTGAATCATCACTAAACGATCTAGTCTTGGGTCCGATAATGTTGGTCAGTATATTCTATAAATAATTCCTCGTTGGTGAGTGATCGTCAGTCTCGTGAACCAAAAGAGGAAAAGGATCATTCTCACCTTATTTCTCTCTACCTTTTGTCTGAATCCAAAACCTTCCCCTTTCAAAGGTTCGTGTATCACTCCTTCATCTCCCCATCATCCTCTTCATTTCATCCATTTCTCTTATGATCTATCGATTTAATAGAATCACGATTTGAATTTAAAAGCCATGTAACGTTAACATTCTGATCAGCATCCCTCGTCTCCCCTGTTCTTCCATCGCGATCGAATTATTTGATCTTCCCTGTTTTAATTTCGATCAAGACCATATCAAATGATTACCTGATCGGTACCCTTCAGTTTTTCTCACGTCTCGAATAATTGCAATGATAGCTTGAATTATAAACGGAACTGTGTATCAATCTGTTTTGAACAGAGAAACAAGAGAGTTGTGATGGCAGAATCAACATACTGGGACGCCATCTCCGCTCTCCAAAGCTTCCTCAGGTAAAAGGCTCAGATCAACCGTACATTTCACTCAGTGGGTCCCACAAATCTGACGGTCCAATTAATTATACAAACAACTCTGTACCTGTGCATGTGTTTTGTCCTTTTTGCTTTTGTGTTCTGAATTTGATTTTGTGGTGTTCTTGTTCAGTGGGAAAGATGAGGCGGTGAAGACGGCGGCGGCGGAGAAGATCAAGGCGGTGACGGCGGCGTTGGAGGCGGCGACGGAGACGATCGTCGACGGTGGGGTGTTTGATCCGGTGGGGAGGATCAAGGATGGATTCATCCGTTTCAAGACCCACAAATTCGAGTATGTTGCTTTGTTTCATTTCAATTCCTCTGTTTATTTGTCATCGTAACTGTCGAAAACGAAACATCGGTTTCGACGAGAGAGGTTTGACAACTGGAATGGGATGGTGAGGACAAATTAATGTACTTAGTTTGAAGATAAAAGTATTTTTTCACTATTTATATTGAAAATTGTGAAAATGAAATTATCGTAATTTATCTCTATGATATTAGAGTAACTTTCTCATTTATCTTTTTTTAATATCATGGTATGTTTTTATTTTTTAATATGTATTTTGTAAAAATTTTATTTTTATATCAAGCATTCTTTAATTGTGCGAAACATGTATTCAATTAAATTATATTAATTAATTTATCATTTATTTTTTATAATAAATCAACAAAAAATAGCATTTCTTTTTAATTACTATCTTCGTTCCATAAAAAATATAACGTTGTCTTAAATCATTGATAAAATTATTGAAGTTATGAATCATTTACGGGACGATGAAAAATTATTTCAAAAAAAATTATGATGAAAAAATAATAATAATATAAATCAAGTACTTAAATATTGAACCGTTTGACATAATATTTATACGTTATTGAGATAAATAACTAGACTTTCTTAAAATATGTATTTAATAATATTCATGATATAATTTTATAATTTTTATGAAATAGAAAAAAAATTATCTCGAATAAAACAAAAACAAATCCGCAACATTACTCCTAGAATGAAACGGAAGAAAGGAAGGAGTAACTTTCAACGAGGAAGAAACACAAATGGCAGAAATGATTATCGTCATGGAATAATCATGTAGTGGCAGTACACTACTAGATGGAAGTACAAAATACTCCCAGCATTGTAGTTGCAGTTTGAACTTTGTAGCGTCGACTTTTTCCCAGGGGAAGATGCGTTGGGATTTGTACTGCAATTTCGGTAAAAAGTTGAGTCGTCAGGGTGAGGGCAGTGTACTACCGTCAACTCCACGGATACTCATTTTGTGCCGCTTTATCCTTGTCAACAAATAAATTATGACAGCTAATGTTGTACACCGAGGTAAAGTTGGCTTCAAATATTGAGACGTATAAATATTATATTCACTTCGTTTCAATTAATTGAAATAATATTTAAATTATATTCACCTCATAATTTATATGAGTATTAAATTTATATGAAATTTTATAAAAAAAATAATTTTTTAGTAAGATTTATTGTAACAGTTATAGATAGAATTAGAGTAAATCTAAAGGTGATGATCATTTTTGCAAAACTGTAACTATATTTTATTTATAAACAATGTTAAAATGCTATAATTTATCCATGTTGTTCCAACAATATTATGTTATACTTTTAACATTTTTACCTAAAAAAAGGGTAAAAAAAGAGTCATATCATCTTGTTGAATTTGTGATTTTTTTAATATAGTTTTGTGTTTGTTTCATGTTTCTGTCTGGTTTACATTTATGCTATATATAGCAATCAACTTGGCCAAAAGACAAAATATGTCATGCAACTATAACCCCTTCCCACCGACATAAGGGAGAATTGTTGTTATATTTTGACTTCTAAGTGGATATAATATATTAGATAAAATTGATTTGATATTTTTTATAATAAAAACTTATCAAAAATGAAAATGTTTTACTTATTTTAGAACTCATCAAAAAGGAAAACATTTTGGGACGGAGAAAGTACGTATTTTTAATATTTGATAGGAATTTTTTTAAATCTAATTTAATGCTCCTTCTATCTTAAATTAAGTGAATCAAAAAAGTTTGACTCGCTAATTAAATGCAGGTGTTTAATATTTGATAGTTTTACCATTTTGTCCTTTTGGAAAGGGGAGATAAAAGTAAAGATGAAAAATGGTAGTGTGATGAAGTGATTTGGTATAAAGTAAAAGTGAGGATATTATGATACTTTCTTCATGTCATAAACTTTATAAAATCTATATATTTTATATTATTTTATATACATGAATATAAATAAAGTTTTTATATTTAATCATATCTGATTACCTCGCAATATGTATTAGGTTGAAATATGTAATTTATACGATCATTGATATTTCACGATAAATTTATAAAAAATTATGTTTAATCGTCATTGCATGTGTCATACTTTATATCGACACTGGTGAAAAATCAAAAGGTTACTAAATTTATGGGACGGATGGGGTATTTTTTGTTGAGAAATATTTCCATTTTAGTTAATGGTTTTTTTTAAGGGACCAATAAGAAAAATTGTTTTATTTTTCTTGGGATTGAGGTATGATTAACGGCACAATTAATGTCGTATATAGAGTACAAGTTATTGATTTCTCATTTTGCATGGTTGTTTCTTTGATTAAACCGTTTGATCGTTTGATATGAATCTTTGTAATCTAACACCATGAAATGGAAGTAGTTAAAAAAAAAAAAACAATGATTACAGATTCGAAGGGTTGGGGCTGTAGATGATGCAGCTTGCACCCCTTTATCCTATCGTAGATACTGTCAAAACGATTTAAACCCGCTGCAGTAATGACAGCTCGCTGCCTGCTGCGGCAAACACAACAAAAAGAAAGAAAAAAAAAAGTTTGCGAGTGTCGTTGCAGCCAATGGGCCATCGCCGCTACTGTTGTTGTGGCCTCAAGTCGATTCCGTGAATTCTTGTTGAATACAGACTCCAGTATTTGCAACCCATTTATCCTGTTATAGATTCCGTGAATTCTTTTAGGCTTGATATTCAATAAGAATTCATCCCTATGTTATCTTTTCACCCAGGAAAAACCCAGCTTTGTTCAACGAACTTGCAAAAGGCCAGAGCCCCAAGGTACCAAATCACTAGCATACTCACCTGTATATTCATATATTCCCACATTGGTCTCTCTCGTCGGAAATGCTACAATTTTGGTTACTTATGTGCAGTTCTTGGTGTTTGCTTGCTCGGACTCTCGCGTTTGTCCCTCCCATGTCTTGGACTTCCAACCAGGGGAAGCGTTCCTCGTTCGAAACATTGCCAATATGGTTCCAGCTTACGATAAGGTTCCAATTACCTTGTTCGAATCATAACCCGACGAAGAAATATGAATTTGACGTAGGAAGATATTTAGAGTTTCCTATGAAAGAGGACTCGTATTTGATTAATAATAGTCCCTTCCAGCACACGGGACTCACTCGCATATTTTTGGTCGCAGACTAAATACTCAGGCGCAGGAGCAGCCATCGAATATGCGGTTCTGCATCTCAAGGTAACTAAGTTGGAAATGCTTGTAAACCTTTGAGGATTGATCATCCCGAATTGTAACACTTTTGAGTAAGTTAAGGCTTTAACCAAATGGCTTGCATCAGGTGGAGAATATCGTGGTGATCGGACACAGCTGTTGCGGTGGGATCAAAGGACTCATGTCTATCCCCGACGATGGAACAACTGCCACGTGAGCAATTTAGTCCGCCGAAGAAACGTTCCCTAGATCTTTCATTGTATTTTACTCAGCATATCAACTAACGGTTCAATTTAACACGGGACAATGGAACTCGCAGTGACTTCATTGAAGATTGGGTCAAGATATGTGAGCCTGCAAGGTCGAAGGTCAAATCCGTACATGGAAGCTTGGAGTTTGCAGAGCAGTGCCATAACTGTGAGAAGGTGGGTTCAAAAGTGCATTAACCACCTTGATGATGACAGCCCAGCTGGTTGGAACATACAATAGAAACCTAGCAGCTACTTTGCGAAAAAAAACAACACCAGTTTGATCAGTTACTTCACTCCCATCTATTATACACTGTCTAGATGCATCAAAGTTACTGATGGAGATGTTAATCTTCAAATAATGCAGGAAGCAGTCAATGTATCATTGGAGAATCTACTTACATATCCATTCGTCCGCGAGGGAGTCGACAAGAAGACTCTGGCGCTGAAGGGAGCACATTACGATTTCGTGAAGGGATCCTTTGAGCTCTGGGATATCGGCTCCTCCAGCTCTCCGATCTTTTCAGTATGAGACAACTCGTCCATCCATCGCTTACCTGTTCTTCGAACTTTAATTCTCATTGAGGTGTTTCCTTACCTGAATGTCAATGTGTGGATGCTATGTCAGCCCCGGAAAATAAGTTATCTGAGCAATGTTTCTTGAAACCTTTCGATTATTCGCATTTGCTGCTTAAACATACGATTTTTCCTTGAGGCATCAAAATAGTGGAACTACTATTAACCGACTTTATTTCATTTCACAGTCGAGAACATAGGAACGATAGCTCGAACCAACACTTCGGTGCCTAAAAAAAAGAGAAGAGAAAACAGGATGCATCACAACCTCCAAACCAGCGTTACACACAAGATATAGTAGCATAGTCAGTAATATGATCCTGATCATGGGATCGGATGGATAACAACTTTCCCAATCACCCGGTTTGATTCGAGAAAAGTGAAAGCTTCGATTACACGGTCGAAAGGGTATGGTCCGTTCGGGATCGAGTATTGGCTTCACCGTTCCATTCTCTATGCACGGATTCAGCTTCTTCAGAACATCTCCGTCAGCAGTCAGTATAAAGAAGAAGCCGGGAGGTGAGACGGGGATAGCAATGGACACAACAGTTCCGCCTTTCCTTAATTGCTTTCAGCGATCTGTCGCCTTCCTCTGTTCATTTTGACGAGGAAATCCATCACATTGGCAACAATGGATACATTCGAATTGGAGAAAACCCGATGTAAGAGGACTAAGAGACTCACCAACTGCATCGAAACGTCGAATTTCTCCGGCAGATCTTCGAACTTAACCTGTGTGTAGTCTATTGGCTGATCAGTACCTAAGTTCCTTAGGAGCTCCAGTTTCCCGTGCTTGCGGCCGCTGCCACTTTAGATGCTCCAAAAACATGTGTCGCTAGCTGCACAAATAGAACAAAAGGGAGCCATACAGCAGTGAGGACATGATCAGGAAATTTAGTGGCATCACACAGGTTATTTCCATAAGTATCTCTCTATCTGACTAAAACCAACATAGCGAACTTGTCACAGGCAACGATATGAACCTAATCTTGTCCCTCCTCGTCACTTAAGTTTAGTGGAAATCATAAGCCAAGAAGAATATATATACCTGAATAACTAGTGATCCAACTCCACCCGCACCTCCGAGCACAAGAAGAGATTTACCGGCAGAGAATCCTGCTTTCTCGAGACCTTCATAGGCAGTTTCAATGGCCAAAGGCAGGGAAGGAGCTTGAACAAAGTTCAAGTTCTTGGGTTTGAGAGCCAAAAGCTTTTCTTCGACAGCAGTGTACTCTGCGAGAGATCCGAACTGTTTAGGTCCATGAATGGCTCTCTCGTTGATATCTCCGTATACTTCGTCTCCCACCTTCAGTTCTTTCACTTCGCTCCTGACCTTCACCACTATTCCAGCAACATCATAACCTGGGACAATCTATGCCCAAAAGATCGCGAGTTAGATGCAAGTTAGCCGAAGAGAAAGATAGGGATCTTCTTGATTAGAGCATTTGCAACACCTAATCTCGGGTAACACAAGCTTCACATAAACATAATAGGATGCATAAACATTATAGGACGTTATACACAAACATAACTTCCTACCAAGTTGCAAATCAAGGATACAAATCTATACTACACTGATAAAGACAAGACAACAACCCACAAAGATTGGTAACTTATGCCTAACATAATTACAATAGAGCGTTTCTGATGTTGAACTGAGTCTAAAATTACGAGATAAATTGAACACCGCTGAGTCAATCCTTCTTGATACATAAACATAACAGGATGCATCACTCAAATCAAATGAAACACGCTATTATACCTTATGCAGCAGCAACCACACAACCCTACCCAACTCTCTGGAACAAAATTATTCCTCCAAGGCAAGCATTTCTGATATGGATGGTGAGGCTGAGTAAATTGAAGATTAGGAATTGGTTATATGCTGAAGGCATCATCGATCCAATGTGTTCTATGCTGGCAAGGGGTGAAAGATGTCAATCATCTTTTTGTATTCTGTAGGTTTTCGAACGAAGTTATTGAAACTGTGTTGGGAAGAATGCAACTTAGGAATCATGAGAGGAACTTTGAGGATTGGTGGCAATGGATGGCTAAGATAAGTAAGGGGAGGAAGGGAGCTCCTATGCGAAAGCTGTTTATGGCTTATTTTATGTACGAAGTATGACAGGAGAGAAATAAAAGATTTTTCCAAGGTGTGACATCTAATGTAGAGGCTTTAGCAACTAGAATTCATTCTGAAATAGGAATGATGTAAATAGATGATCTTGATGTGAAGATAGGATGGAGATGCTTACCAAGACCTTTTTTTTTTTTTTGTAATATTTTTCTCATTTTAAGGTTATTAATACAACTTTAATTCTTTTAAAAAAATGAGGGGTTATGAACTTGTCAGATTTGTTATATTTAACTATTTATTTTTATAAAGTGAATTGATTGTGGGATTTATTTTTTATCAACGCAATTAATATTTTTTTTTTGAAATAAAATATATATCGTATAAAATATAAAAAAAATCTTAATATATTTTATAAAAATAATATTTTTTTTAAATCATAAAAATTTTAGATTAACCTTAAATGTTCATCGTCTTCACGAACCATGATCAAATCCAATTAACTCTTTGAAGATATCCTACACGTGAGAGTCAAATTAAAACGGGATAGAACCCAAAAAAAAAAACCCAAAAAGCACAACCCATCCACGGCTGCGGTTCTGAAACACATCCGAAACCCTCCCAAATTCTCCCCACACAATTTTTTATCAACTTGTAAGCATTTTTTTCTCTGTTCTATTGATTCAACCGTCTTTGTTTTCCATTGCACGACTCTTGTGATGGGTCTTTATTCAATTGCAAATTGAATTGCTCGCAATCGTGAAAGGTTGAAGCTTTTGATTTTTTTTTTTCCGTTGTGGATTTGCGAGAATCGCTGATTTAGATTGGATGTGATGTGTTTTCGTGTTGGGTCTTTGGTGATTAGACTTGAGATTGTTTTGGTTTTGATATCCTTCAATTGTAGTCACTTTTTAGTGTCGTTTTTATTCTGAACCCTAATTTTCCTTTGTGATTTAGTAATTGACTTTGCATCAACTTTGTAACCCTTGTGGGAATTGCTTTCGATAAGGTTCGCGTTCTGATAGTATATGTGTAGATGTCAACATTATTGGATTGAATGGTATTGAAGCTAATAGAATGAGATTACACTAAATCTTAGCCAATAAAAAATCATTGGGGTAACTGCGGTCATCGTTTTCGATCTCCTGAAGGTTAATATGCTTGTTTGCGTCTCCATATATTGGTATAAAAGGCAGGATTTTTTCAGTATTGCTCATGTTTGTTTCGGTCTATCCGTTTTAACCATGGTACCAGCAAGATAATGTGTTATGTTTACTTGTGCCCATTTCGAAATGGATGCTTGATAATGATTGAGGAACATTTTCTATGTATGTCTTTCTTGTATATTGAATAAAAATTTGAACTTTAAGGACTTGTTTTTTTTGTGGTTTGTAGTTAAATTAGGAATGGCTGAAGCAAAGCCTGCATTGAGGAAGCCAGTTTTTACCAAGGTAGAGCAGTTAAGGCCGTGTTTAAGTGGCCTTACACTCACAGTAAAGGTCGTTGATTCAAAGTTGATTGCTCCAAGAGGCCGTTCTGATGGACCTCAAGGTCGCCAGTCACATATGGCTGAATGTTTGGTAGGGGATGAGACGGGAATGATTGTCTTCACTGCCCGAGATGCTCAAGGTATATTGCATTGCGTGGTTAGTGTCTTGTGGTTTTCATATATCAGCGTGTGTTGTGATTCTAATGGTTTTAGTCTCTGCCGATAAATGATTTATTTGATTGCAAGTTTTACATGATCTCACTCTGGTATGAAGATCAAGGCAGAAACTGCATTGCTGATACTGGTTCAAAATGTGCTCTTACGTTACGTAACCGGTCATACAATTTATGCTATCTGTATTTTTGGTATTTGCCTCATTTAGGCTATCACTGATAAGTTTTTTGTCCTTAGAACTCATTTGCACCATTCTATAATAAAAATTTAATTGATCGATTCATGGGTTTGAATTGTTATAAAATGTGAAGTTGTTTAAATGCTTGCCAACATTTTAAACAAAAAACTTTGGTTTATGCTTTCGTTAAGTATTTGCATGTTTGCTGATTCGTTACACAAATCTAATCACTGAAATGAGGTCAGGCTTCCGGCAAGCATGAGATCTGGTGACTTTTTTTTCCCTACCTTGGATTTTTTATGCATGGTGTCTTCATATTTGGGGTGTTATCCAGTGCAGAAGTATTGTGCTCTGAGTAAAATCATCTACATGTTCCTTTCTATCCAACTGCTAGAACCTTTTCTGTTCCATTCTTAAAGTACTTAAGCTCTTTTGTAAACTTCTTAAGATTTGTTTATGTTATATGCAATACGTTCTGGTACTTTGTTATGGTCAAATGGAATTTTTTATGTAGTTTCTGGGTTATAATGGAGTCCTTACCTCACCTTCAGTCACTATTTAAATGTTCATGTAATTTATGTTTATAATTGCTTCTCTCTCCCGTTGTATGTGGTTCTGCGTTAATGAGTCTGCTGCTTGTGTCTTCAGTGAATGTGATGACAGCAGGGACTACTGTCACTCTCCGAAATGCCAAAATCGATATGTTCAAGGGATCCATGAGGCTTGCTGTTGACAGGTGGGGCCGCATTGAAGTAGCAGAACCAGCGGAGTTCACGGTCAAGGAAGATAACAATCTATCGCTTATCGAGTACGAGCTTATCAATGTTGTTGAAGGTTGATATTTGCGCTACCTCTGGTGCTAGATCAAAAAATAAAGGTTGGACGAAACTGAAGCGACTCACGCAGTTCTCCCCTTAGTGCCCATCTTCTAGGAAAGAACTTCAAATGCTCCTGTTATCGTCACTGTGCTCTATAACATTTGCAAGCATGTGGGCATATTAGTTGCTAATCGTGTCAAAACTTATACTGCTGAGGGGATCACTGTTGATCTTTGCACCTTGATTCTGTTATGTTCTTTGATGGATTTCTGTGACTTCAGCCTTTTCATAGGGATAATTACAATGAAGACGACTATGTTATGATTTGGGTTCGTGCTGATTTTGTTGCACATTATCTATTGCCTCTTTCACTAATCACCAGTGTCTCGCAAGTAATCTATGCGGGTTGCTTGTTTCTGGTTTCCTGTCCTGGGTTTGCCATAAAGATTGTTCAGGGTGAGTCATGTGTTGTTCCTGGTTCACATTGGGTTTATGTTTCGACAGTATAGAACCTGTCACTCCTACCCTGCTACGTGCAACAAATCAGTGCCCCCTTTCTTAGAGTAACAACGCCGGGTCGCCTCATTTCCGTTTTTGTTACCCCTCCCCTCGTAGGAGAGTTGGCGTCGATGAGTTACCCTCCTTGTTTGAACTCAGAAAAAGCCATAACACTAGGTATAGGTACACTTTGTGTCCTTTGTCACTTTAATAATTGACAATGGTTGATGTTGTGAGGTACCCAATTACCATGTTTTGTTGCAGTCTTGCATGCCTTGAACATGCCTGGTCCTTGCTATGCTTAGCCTCTTCTCCAAAGCGGGCAAGGCAAGACCAGTCGCACTCCATCATTGACATCTTTTGTTGGGAGCAATCCATGATAACCTCAGTGGCACTCCAGTTGGGGTTGACGACTATTTTTAAGAGACACGTTTTTTTTTTTTTGTTTAAAGGAAATCACGAAGGATTTCCCTTGGTCAACCAAATAGCCCATAAATCAGAGGATCTTTTTTAAGTCAATTTTCGTTGACGGACTCACCACCATAAAGTAAGTACAACAAAGTAAGTTTTGATCCCCTGACATCTCCCCACATTGGAGGAGTTAGGCTGACTTGTTCTTATCCTTACACTAACAACAAAATTGTCTATCGTGAGTGTAAATCGACTCAACTTCATCTGCCTATCCCTGTCCGATGAAATGATGCTTGTGCGTTTCTTTAGAGCATATGCGGCGCCTCTGTTAGTGAAATACGGAACGACAATTACAGCTTACCTGAACTTCATGTTACCAAATATGTCATATGTCACGGTCAAGGTAGAGCCAGAGCCAAACGAGCACTACATCGACCGTGGATATGTTGAGTCCTTTTCGTAACCCACATGGATTACAGGGTGTCTGGGGTGTGTTAATAAATCAAAGGACCACCACGCACAACTCAACATGATCTGAATTGGAGGACAATTGGTTTGCACTAGACCCTCAACATATCTGAAAAAAAATGGATAGTTGAAAATGATGCAAGTTCACATATAAGCATGACGCATGAGTTGTGTATCGTGTTGTGTATCTCTTGATAGAGCGTAGTGAATCGGGTTGTGTATGTAGCCTACCTTCCATGATATATGGGAGTCTTGTGATGTTTTCGAGTCACACAGGTTTCGATCATGTTTTATTCAAAATAAAATGGGGGTTGATGGTGTCATTACAGATATATAACAGCCATTTTATATGGATGTGCTTTTGTTATTGACTCCAATCGCATTATTTTGTTTTTATCATGTTGAAAGGGTTCTCGCAATGATTTAGCAAAACGTAACATGGTTGGGAGCTTTGATTAGGTATATGTGACAAAAACATGAGGATATTTTATCCATCAATCATACAATGGTAATGACAACGACTTGGCCAGTCACAACTCTTAAACTTTCAAATAGGAAATGGTATGCGGGAAAAAGGGATGGCAGCACCCGCGGTTACACGACTAAGTGGTTGCTGTACCCTTTACTATTTAAAAAAATTAAAATTTTTATTTTAATTCTTTGTGAAGGGGGCAACTCTTAAATCAAATAGTTTTTTTGGGAAATTCTTCTAGAATATATCTTTTATAAAAAAAATTCCTATTTCATACTACATGCAAAAATAATTTCTATTTAATAAAGTTTTTTTCTCAAAACTGACGAGTTATTTTGTCATAATCGTAATCTTTTTTATTGTTTTTTTTCAAATCATCAGATTTTTCATTTGAAATCATCAAATTTTTCATTCGAAATCATCATCATTGTCCAAATGATCATCATCGTCGTTATCAAATGGATGAGAAGTTCATCTTTATTTATAGATTTGAGATTATATCTCGTTCTTTTTTATATCATTCGGATTTGGATTTCGAATATGTTGTAGAAAAACCGAGGTTGATGCTTGATTTTAATTTGGATTGGGTTTCGGATTTGAATTTGGTTGTTGGTTGGGTAGATGATTGTTGGAATTTTCACAGCAACTTTAATGGTCGGAATATATGATTTTGAATTTTTTGTTTGTTGGTTGTGGGGTTAGTTTTGGTTGTTTTAATTTGGGATAACGGAAATCTATATCTGATGGGAATTATTTTCCTTATCTGATAGAAAATATTTTCTCTTTTTTGTATTTTATAGGAATTTTTTAGTTTTTTTTTCGCCTCATATATTTTATAATATAATATATATATATATATATAGTATTATTATATAAGTATTAATATATGTTTTGTTTTCATATTCTTATCATCTCGCAACAAATATTATGTTAAAATACGTAACTTACATAATTATTGATATTTCATAATAATTTTAACAAATATTATGTTAAAATTACATTATATTAAATTTTATATCGATATATATATATCCGATCAAAATAATGGGAGTAAATGTTTAACATGTTTTAATTTCAGATCATTAAGTGAAGGGAAAAATTTTTGGTACACGATGAAACTCTTTCCAGACCTTAGCAATGATGGAAAAAGGGTACTGCTTGAATGAAGGATGGGACTTTGATTTTCGGGAAAACAAAAAGAACTTTGATTTTCCTAGAAGGTTGTGGTTGTGGCTCCATTTTCAAAGATGATTCGGATAAATTAAACTAAAGTCTGATTTCAATGAATGAGTTAAGGAGTTGACTAGTTAAATTGTTGTATTTGATTCATGTCCATTATTAGGAAGAGACATTAGGGACCTTAGGGTGGTTAAGAAAAAAACATTTGATTCCCAATGGAGAAGATTACTCTTTATCATTATTGATCACATCTAGCGTGATAAAGGATTATAAAAAGATATGAAGAACATGATCGACGGAATCATAGCTAAGATATTAATTGTAATTATACACATGCTTATATTAAAGGTACGAGGATACTCGATCTTTATATGTATGATTTCTTTGATAATATTGAAACAATTGGCTTTATACTAAGATCCATTATTTTTCGGCACAAGTGGCCCAAACTATATTTTATAGATTACATTTGGATATATTGTTTTCACGCTATTTCAGCCACTTAAATGTGTCCCTAGGTCATATCTTGTGATGGAAATATTATGGAAGTTTGGAACCTAGACCTATTGCTATGTATGTCGTATACATATATGAGCAAATTATGACGCGGTCCCATTAAATATTCACAATAATTGAAAAGCTTTAGTCCTTTCTTATGAGCTTTCAATTACTTCTCCCGAAAAACTAACTTCAATGAAGTTTAATGCATAGCAGGTTCAAATCGTATCTATATGGCAATTCTTATCTAGAATTATACTTTGTGCAATAGCCTTTGTTATCTGATACAAAAAAAAAAAAAAAACATGATCTGGAATTGATGCTATCGAGATTGCGAAATCCCAATTTCAACGCGAATCGAATTGTATTAGTATCTAGAATTGATTTATTTTGTATAATACTAATCGATTGTGCCTCATTGGTAAGTGTTACAAAATTGAGTAAATTATATCCCACGTTTTTGGATCAAAATTCATTAGTATAGAACATTTTTTTTTCCAAATAAGGATCCGAAGGAAATGAGCATCCCATGGGACAGCCATAACTTGAACCTTCCTTCTCGCAGTGAGCTATGTGTTGTGTCATTAACCAGATCTGGTTACCATCGTCTAATTCCTGCGCCTCATCCGCGCGATAGCAACGTTGTCGTCTAGGATGACGTAACTATTAAAAAACTTTTCACGATAGATCTGTTCTGCTGCGTACCACACCAGAATATGGTGGGACAAAGCGAATGCGGGCCACGATCTGTACATCCCTAAACCCTGACCACAATTAAAGGTAACCATCTTCCGAGACAAAGTGCAGGGAAATCAAAAGCGTTCACATCAGTGATAGTTGTGAGAAAGCCTTCTTGGGTCGTCATCAAGTTTGGGTTCACAGTGCCACCTCCAACTATTACATAATCATAGGTTTCTTATGGTGGAAATTGGGTTGCGTTCTTGACGAAAGCCAATGTAACTTATACGAAGTCTCGGCCGTGGAGCTCGGTGAAGCGGAGTAACCATCTCCGTCTTTTTTTCTTCATCCATAATTATAAGACTGCAACTCAAGATCTATTATAAAAAAAAAACTAATCCTATAATGTTGAGATCATGGAATTTTTTGTAATGTTTGGAACTCGGACTTGTGGTACATCCTTTTTTGCCTCTTTTTTTCATAGTTGAATTGCTGATCAAGACCATTGTCATAGGGCAATTGTTAATCCAAAAACTAATTTTCCCCATATTTGAATTACTAATCCAAAAACTAATCCACTATGTACGTGTGATGTGAAGTTATGTAACAACCTATAGACAAAAGTATTTAATTTGACTTATACTATATATACTCCTGCATATGAAGATGAAGAGTGCACGAAAAATCACAACCCACATTGTTGTCATTTTCAGGTCATATTTAAAGCAGTTTTCGACATAATTATATCTTTATTTTGTTTGTGATACACTAATTTTCTCAAGCTATGGTTCGACAATTGATCCACTATTCAATTTTTCATTTAATTTTTTTTAATATGGTCCTGATATCTCCATCATTTAATTTTTCAATTTTTTAATTCTACATCGTAGCTATCTCCATCATCAAAGCAAATGAAGCTAAAGATTAGGGCATATGTCTTCATTTATGTGCAATAAATTGCTCGAGATTTGTACTGAATTAAGCTAGATATCAACTTTGAAATAAAGCGCATATGCTCTTTCATCAGTCCCTCATATACAATCAATAAAATGTAATCCTAGTATACTGTGCTTGACCGACAGAGGTGAAACAAGTAAAAAAACTTGCATGTACATTTCAATCATTTTAAATTTCCAGATTTAAATACTCTTACTACATGATAGTTAATTATGATATGCCCATGTGGGTGACTCTATTATTTTGATTTTTCATGCTTTCAGATGCTGTTGAACCTTGATCTAATAGTTTGAAAGAAATATTACATATCATTACACTAACTTTCTTATCCGAAAATTTTATTTTTTAACTTTGTATTGTATGACTGCTCATTTCTTGATCAAGCCAAAAAGACCTGTAAATGAGGACAAAACTTCGACAACATCATCATCATACACAAAATTCGAACTCGAAATAAGTTTAAGAAAATCAAGCTTTGAAGCCATTTAGACAAACGGATGCTGGGTAAATTTTGGTTGTAACTCTAATCAATAAGTGTCGGTTCCTTAATGGTCAAAAAAGAAAAAGACAAAAAAAGTGTCGGCCCCTTTCAATGAACTCCTTTATGAGTTGCCTTTATCATGTGGCGAAATGCTTGATTTCTATTCTTCGGTCAATTGATGATAGCGAAGTCTTATCCAAAAGAAAATAATTCACAACAATAATCGCCAAGAAACAAGTGGTTTAATGATGAAACAACTCGATCGAGTTTATACCACTAAAGGAAATGAAATGTAATATCACTACCAATTGTTAGTGTTATAGTAGTGATATAGATACATAATAGTCATTACTCGTTCTTCCTTTCATGTCGTTTTTATCTATATTTGTAATGAAAAGATCAGAATGTATTTGCAACATCATTAAATTAATTTGCTGATATAAGATTCGCATTGTTCCGAGCAGTCATTTATGCTATCAATTTTTCTTTTGATCGGAATGTTTGGGTCACTTTTTAACAAGAAATACTTATGCAAGGTGGGATGATGATGAGAGGCACTTTGAAATATATATGGAGCACTTTTATCTGTCCTGAAAAGGAAAAGGGGATATGTGACTAATTGTTCAAACACGAAATCTTAGAAAAAATGATTAAAACAACCCTTCATCACTTTATTCTTAATATGATGCATGAGGGTTGAATGATTATACATTGCTTTAGTTTCCCCCCCTTTTTTCACACATCTTTAGCTTATATTGAGCATTGATTCGTGTAATCAAAAAGATGAAAAGAGTGAATGATTCTATGAGCAATTTCTTTGAAGGAAAAAAGGAGGGCAGTGTTAATGTTCTAATTTTTGCTTTACTCCTAAATATTTTTTTCTTTGAATCCTAGTCACTACGTCCTGAAGAAATAATGATGCTTACATATTTTTCATTATTTAAATATACTTCTGGAGGAGCTTTATTCTTTCATCAAACATGATGATTGGAACATTACAATTACAATTAATATATGTGATTCATATATTAATTGATATTTCACGATTAATTTATAAAAGTAAATGATATGGAGCATTCCACGACTCCATGTCAAAATTCATCATGAAAACCTAAAAATATAACCGTCGTTTGACAGACGCAGTGATTTAGTTGCAAAAATGAATCCCCAGTTGTCCATGATTGAACATGTTACAGAACACGATATCATGGTGCCAGAGCATTTTCATGTGTCCGATCGTTTATACAACTGATCGTTTCAGCATGACTTTGAAACTGAGCTACGATTTTGTGGGCAATAAATCCACCTATAAATAGAACAATTACACCCACCAACCTCATCTTCACCACCACCTCAAAGATGTATAAACCACCATCACCACAGTCATCACGACTCATGGCGATCCTCCTCCTCCTCCTCCTCCTCGTATCTTCTGATGTAAGACACTCCATTTCTACCATAAAGTTCAACGCGATCACCAATTCCATTTACGATGTTTACCATTGTATTGTATCAACAAATGAACTGAAACTTAACATATGACGATAACAATTGTACATTCACAATAATTAAACACGTAATGCTCTGTTCAATGCAGGTAACACTCACCACCGCTGCAGGCCGAGGCACCCCCGGCGAGAATCCGTTCACTCCGAAGGCGTACCTGATCCGATACTGGAACAACAAAATCTACAAAGTCCCACATTCCGACTTCCTGCTCTCCAAGGCCTCTCCTCTCACCGCAGCCGACGCCAGCGTCTTCGCCTCCCTTGCCGCTACCAATGCCCTCTCCGCCCACCTCTCCTCCTTCTGCAAATCAGCCAACCTCCTCTGTCTCCCTGACCCTGCCTCCTCCCTCGAGAAACACGACAAGGACGTCGATTTCACCACCTACGACTACAATACCCCCGACAACTTCACCAACTACGGCACCGACCAGGCCGGCGGCAAGGACAGCTTCAAGCTGTACTCCGTCGGCGAAAATGTGCCCGTCAACACGTTCCGCCGATACGGCCGTGACTCCTCCGGCCACGACGACTCATTCGCGCAGTACGCCACGGATCTCAGCAACGTCGCAACGGAGTTGTTTAACACGTATGGTACCGGTGCCAAGGGCGGCAATGATGAATTCAAACACTATGCTGATCCCTCCAATGTCCCCACCCTCACCTTCACTTCTTATTCCGACGCTTCCAAGGGCCGCGATCAGGGTTTTGCCCACTACGGCGACAACGGCAACGCCGGCGCTGCTAATTTCGCCAGCTACGGCAAAGACAGCCATAGCGCCGACAACACCTTCACTAGCTACGGCAACGAAACGAACGTCCTCAGTGATGGATTCAAAGGCTATAGCGAGGGCGGAACTGGCTCTGACAAATTCACCTCCTATTCCCAGAACGGGAATAACCCCACGAACACTTTCAGCAACTACGGTGCGGATGGTAAAGGTGTCGTGGAGACGTTCAAGGGGTACAGAGACGAGTCCAACGTGGGGGCGGATTCCTTCACGTCCTATGCGAAAAAATCGAATGCTGAAGAGGTGACTTTCACCAACTATGGTTTGACCGCCAATCCGGGGACTGACAATTTCAAAGGATATGGCCAGGATGCCTCCAATGTTAAAAAGATCGGGTTCGCAACATATGGTTCTGTTGGCAACACCACGTTTGCGGATTATGCCAAGAAAGAGACTGTATCATTCTCCAACTATAATGTCTCATCCAACAGCGATGCCACGGCAACAACCAATGGAGTTTCCGGCAGCAAAATGGTGAACAGGTGGGTGGAGCCAGGCAAGTTTTTCAGGGAGGATAAGCTCCAGAGTGGCGTCGTGATGCCTATGCCTGATATCAAGGACAAGATGCCTGTCAGATCTTTTCTGCCACGGTCCATCGTGTCCAAAATTCCGTTCACTTCCTCCAAAGAAGCCGAAATCAAGCAGATCTTCCACGGGTTTGATAACTCCTCCATGGAGAGCATGATTCACTCTGCATTGGCAGAGTGCGAACGAGCCCCTAGCCGTGGCGAGAACAAGCGATGCGTTGGGTCAGCTGAGGACATGATCGACTTTGCAGTCTCAGTCCTTGGCCGCTCTGTCGAACTCAGGACAACAGAGAATGTCAATGGAGCTAAAGGTAATATCCTGATCGGAAATGTGAAGGGTATCAACGGCGGCAAGGTGACACATTCAGTGTCGTGCCACCAGAGTTTGTATCCATACCTTCTGCACTATTGCCATTCCGTTCCAAAAGTCCGTGTTTATGAGGCTGACATTCTTGATCCGACAAGCAAGGCCAAGATCAACCACGGGGTCGCGATCTGTCATTTGGATACTTCGGATTGGAGCCCAACTCATGGCGCGTTCTTGGCACTAGGATCGGCTCCAGGAAAGATCGAGGTTTGTCACTGGATATTCGAGAACGATCTCACTTGGACCATTGCGGATTAAGCACATTGATTCCATCATCTGAAAATGCATCCCTCAAAATTGCGAGTAATCCCATCAAGTGTGTAAAATAACGATGTCAAAGTTCATTGCGAGTTTGTTTGTTTGTTGATATATTAGATCGGGAAAACATCCCAGGGTCGAGTGACATCTTGTAACAATAAGAACTCCGAATTGTGGGTGGAATGACGAGATGAACTTTTAATTTATGTCATTATGCAGAACTTCACTGTAGTTTTTTCCATCATTTTCCACTGCTTTAGTTCATATGCTGGTTCATCTTTTTAAAGGCAAAGGTGAAGAAAGATAGCACTCCAGTATACTACCAACAACACCCGAGTGCGAAATATATGTAGTTTTTTTGTCACTATAATGATCACTACTATAAACAACATAAGAGACGATTTCTTGGATGAGATTATACACACATGTAACAAAATCACACACATCCCTGCCACGAACAATGTTATCTCTATTATAAAACGACAGAGTTACTGTTTCCCACATTCTACAAAACACATTTAACAAAACCACATACATCCATCCATCATCCACGATGACATTTAACAAAACAATAGCACAATGACATCCTGAAACCACAATTCATACGAAGGTAATCAAAATCCCTAATTTTTTTCCAATTTGTGTAAACAGTTTATCAGGATGATTGATTGCCAGTCATTGCCTTTGCAAATCTGCTCCCGTTTCTGAATACAATCGAAGCTTCTAGATCCCGACGATTTCACCTCGTTCAGATTCGGCGGCGGCAGCCATGGATGGAGACGACAATGGGGGCAGAGAGGGAATCGGCGGCGAGAGACGAAACCCTAGAGCTAAAAGCCTGGAATCGCCGGAGAGGGTGGTGAGGCGGCGATGTCGGCGAAGAGCTCGTTTCACGATGTGAAAATGTAAAATTATCACTAGTAACAACTTAAGGTCCTAGCGGTCACCATATTCATTCTCATCATTATATTTTTATCATATGTTTGATTGACTGTATGTATTTGTATATCTATTTTTCACGACAGCAAGGTTCATTGCTTTAGACTATGGTTTATGATTTTTCTCACAATTGATTTATTTTATTATGTTATATTATATTTCATTTAATCCAGATTGAAACTTTGTTGTTCATACACATCAGGCTATTTTCGCATTGATTTTCACTGCTGTACTCTACGCATTATTATTAAATTACTTGATTACGATATCGTGTACTTATAATTAAACACTAACGAATTTTAATTCTAAATTAATTTAAGACTTTTTTATATTATTAAAAATAAGAACGAAATATTTTGAAATACGTATCGTTATAATTATCTTGAGACCAAGAGAATATTTAGATAAATTATTCATTTGATTAAAAAATCCGATATTAAAAAATTATTTAGATAACTCATTTATTTGATAAAAAATTTAAATTTATACAAATTCGATTAAGACACAATCTCAATCACTTTTACTTACTATCTAAAAAATGTTGAATTATTATATTTTAGATTTATTTTTAAAAATTCAAATGACGTTGAGATTTGGTTGTAAGAATGACAATTGATGAGAAAGAAGCTTCTCATTTAGTGATATTGTTGTTGAGCTCATCTTTAACTTATAAGTGAAGAAAATCAAAAGGCCATTGATCATCAAGTGATAAATCAAGGTGGAAAACCTAATTGGGACAAAGAAGAAGAAAAAGGGAAGAACAGGCGCGTGTGGAAGAAAACAAAATACTGTTGTTGAATGAATGAGTCTTTTTTGAAAAGACTAAAATGCCCCTATGCGAATACCTAATTACATCCTTAACCTTCCTACCGTCTATCTATATACATAACATACTTGACCACTTGGTCATGATCAATCCTTACCTGAATTATATGATCATTTACATCCAAAATGTATGATTCACAAACCGAAGTGACACAACCAAGAACACACAACACAAACACACATTAGAGGTCATCATGGATGAGTCTATCGCGAATTTCCATAAAAAAAAATGTTATGCGTAAGAGGGTATTCATTTTTTGGGTGAACAAAACTCACAAATCACTACAGTACTCCTTTGTGTTCTCTTTGAATGACATCTAATGTTTTAGATGAGATAGAACACCAACTCACTGTGCTTAATTTTCACAAGCAAGTATGGTAGTTATGCGGTGAATACATGTATGAAGTATGTTTCACCAAATGTATTGGACAAGATGGTGCAACTCTTTCTTGACGATGAACGCTTTGTCCAAGTATGTTTCACCAATGAATTTAGAAACTATGTGATCAGAAAGCTGTTGAATCCATCAAAATGAGGGTTTTAACCTTATATGATCTAATAGCTAGAGCTTTGTGAATCAGCTCGTTCCTTTAGTTATTGTCTATTCTTATTCCTAACTTGTACAGTTCTACTTCAGTCGGAATAAGAAATGAGGCTTCAATTCTACAAGGTATCAAAGTTCTAAATTTTCTAATGAAAGTGCAAAAATTCATAATTCATATGGTGAAGCTCAAGCTTTGACCATCGGTGCATTGCTCTATGATCGGATTTTGCTTCGTAGTGTGTATGCTTACCTCATTCTAACCTTTCTAACCCGTGATATACCCAAAAATGTGATCTATTACCTTTGTCATATTTGTTTTGTGAGGAGTAATGCAAATGATTTGGAATAAGATGTGGTACAGAGCTTTTTTGGGTAGATCACTACGTGAAAAAGACATATTGGGTGAAAAAAATATGGTGTCAAAATCAAATATTGACAAAAAAAGTTATTTTTCTGTGACAGAAAATACATGTGACCAAAATCTATTGTTTAGTGACAAAAGAGTTAATTAGTCATGAAATGTTATGCATATTGTGACAAAATAAAAAATTAATTTACGCTAAAAATTTGTTGAAAAATTCACTCTCGACAACGAATTTAGGTGACAAAATATGGACAATAGTGACATGATATATTGTCACTAAATATGATAAGTTTAGTCATGACAATATATAATTTATGCCACCGAAAAGTTTTAGAAAAATTTCTAGGCTTGACAAGCGTTTTTGTGACAAAGTTCAGTAAAAGGTGACATTATGTTTTGTCACTACATATGTCAGATTTGGAGACAATATGATTTATATCACTAAAAAATCGTTGAAAATGAGATATTTTGAATTAAGAAGTTTTCTTGATCACCATCATAAGTGATAAAAAAAAAAATTCACGACAATAATTAGTGGCATACAATTGTAACAAATTCCTCGATTTTGGTAACGGAAAGGCCATCATAAAAAAGAGCCTCGATTTCTTGTTGAGTTCATGTGAGTACACAATTGCCACACCAACATCATGAACAAACGTTGATCCATGTATAACATTCATGTTCCCCAACATTGGCAATTATATATTGTCCCTTTCCTTTTGTCTAAGCTGGTCTAAATATACTGACACGCGCCATTAATTTCACAGCACAATAACTATAGTTACAATAGCAGAATATTATTTCAGCTTTGACTGGTGTTTTGTTCAACCCATTATTGCTTAAGTTACGTTATCAGCGCTGCAGCTATGATAATCAAGAGACATTATTTGTCGGGTTCATGCACACAAATCATAGTCATTGTCGATATGAACGTAATCAGCGTAGTATACTTGATGTAACATGAGAATATCGAAGAGTTGATATTCTATAGTCAGCTCTACATAGTAGTAACTCCACTTAGGAAAACTCCAATTTGAGGTTGACGCGTTTGCCAATGCCAACTAAGGCCAGGCAGTGTAACATAAACCGCGTTGTCAGGCAAAGTACCAAAACACATGCAAATTGAAGATTATAGTAGAAACGCATCTATCTCAATGCACTTATTCGTGTCTTTGTCTACTACTAAGTTACTGACCAAGAAAAAAACAAAGAGAGGAAAACAAGAAAGAGGACATGAAAGAAAGGGGACAAATGAGGTAATGAAGTTTAAAAATCGAGACAAAACTTGAAGGTTATCATTTGGTGACACTTTTCATTTGATCATCGAGTTAAGTGAGATTTATGATTGATTATAACGAGTAAAAAGAAATCTGAATAGAACACTCATAAGATCTAGATATTGTCAGAGTCATTATCATAGATTAAATCATAAATAAAACTCGGATTATAAAATTTTGATATTTTTCAAGATTCTACGATATATTTGTGTAAATGTTAGTTATTAAATTCGAATTAATTGAACCAATGACTCATTAATTTGAAGTATTGGTTGGATAGACTCATAGGCTTGATTATTGTCAATTTTGATGATAAATATGTATATACTGAAAATATCATAAAACATGATAAAATTGAAATTGAAGACCTATAAGGCAATAAGTACATTACCATGACTTGCAGACTAGTACCCTCAATGTAAGACCTACATTATCAAAACAACTAATCTCGTCCTACACAATGTTTCAAACTAAGCTAAGATGCTACAAAATGTAGATCCCTCACAATCTTTTCCCGTAATAATCCATCATTCACACTAGAACCATGATGAATCAAACACAAAGCACGAAATTCACCCATTTCAATATTGTCACTACCTCAACGCTCCCCTCCTATATTAACACAACTACACATTTACCAACACTTGCACAGTTACACTCCCCTCAATCTCACCACCACCGCATCACAGTTCTCCTCACACCCCGAAAAATGAACAAACCACCGCCGCCGTCGTCTCATCTCCTCGCCGCCGTCATCCTCCTCCTCACCGTCGTAGTCTCCAATGTAAGAAGCTTCGTTTTTCCATCAATTAAATTAAAAACGACCACAAATTCACTATATATATATATATATACATATTTCTTTATCGTAATATAACAATTCAACTCATAACATCAACACATAATAATGATTGTGAAATCAGAATTTTGATATTACTGATTCCTCAATTTATGTTACGATGACAGTTTTTTCACCGCTGACATTAAACCCAACGCAGGTAACTCCAACCGCCGTCGCCGGCGGCACATCCGGAGAGAATCCGTTCACTCCAAAAGCTTACCTGATCCGATACTGGAACAACAAGATCTACAAAGTCCCACGCTCCACCTTCCTCCTCTCCAAGGCCTCTCCACTCTCCGCCGCCGACGCCGCTGCCTTCGCCTCCCTCGCCGCCACCAACGCCCTCTCCGCCCACCTCCATTCCTTCTGCAAATCCGCCAACCTCCTCTGCTTCGCCGACCCCGCCTCCTCCCTCAAGCACGACGACAACGTCAACTTCGCATCCTACGATTTCCAGAACTTCACCAACTACGGCACTGACCGTGCAGGCGGGGAGGATAGTTTCCAGAAGTACTCTCCCGAAGAGAACGAGCCCCTCGACACGTTCCGTCGATACAGCAGGGACTCTACCGGTCATGATGACTCGTTCTCGCAATACGCCATAGACGGGAACGTCGCCACCGAGACGTTCAACACGTATGGCACCAGCGCCACGGGCGGCAAAGGCGAGTTTAAAAATTATGAGGATGAGATCAATGTGCCGGGGTTGGCGTTCACGTCGTACTCCGCTTCAGCGAACGGGCGGGACCAGGGGTTCGGGCGGTACTCCATGAACGGGAACTCTGGTGATCAGAGTTTTGCAAGTTACGGGAAGAACGGGAACGGAGCGGGGAATACGTTCAATAGCTATGGGAATAATTCGAATGTGATCGGATCGGGGTTTAAGGGGTATAGTGAGGGAGGCAATGTGGGGAGGGACGGGTTTTCATCTTATGGAGCGAGCGGTAATGTGCCCGAGAATAATTTCAGGAGCTATGGAGAGGGTGGGAATGCGGTCGTGGAGACTTTCAAGGGGTATAGGGATCAGTCGAATGTAGGGGATGATGCGTTCCAATCCTATGGGAAGAAATCGAATGCTGCCGAGGTGAATTTCACTAGTTATGGTCTTTCGTTTAATCCCGGGACTGATAAGTTTAAGGAGTATGGTAAGGATGCGAATAATGTCGAGGCGATCGGGTTTGTGACTTATGGTGACAGAGGGAACACCACGTTCGCGGATTATGCTAAGGGAGGGGTCAATTTCGCTAAATATAATGTCTCGTCTGCCATCACAGGAGTTTCAGTTAGCAAAATGGTGAATAGGTGGGTTGAGCCGGGGAAGTTCTTCAGGGAGGAGAAGCTGAAGAGCGGCGTGGTGATGCCGATGCCTGATATCAAGGATAAGATGCCTGTGAGGTCGTTCCTGCCTCGCTCCATTGTGTCTAAGATCCCGTTCTCGTCAAGCAAAGCGGCTCAGATCAAGGAGATCTTCCATGGGTTTGAGAACTCAACCATGGAGAGCATGATCACATCTGCATTGGCAGAATGTGAGCGGGCACCTAGCCGTGGGGAGACTAAGAGGTGTGTTGGGTCGGCCGAGGACATGATCGACTTTGCTGTCTCGGTCTTAGGCCAGTCTGCTGAGTTACGGACCACGGAGAATGTCAGTGGCGCTAAAAGAGATGTGTTGATCGCAAATGTGAAAGGGATCAACGGCGGGAACATTACACATTCGGTTTCTTGCCACCAGAGTTTGTACCCTTATCTGCTTTACTACTGCCATTCTGTTCCTAGGGTTCGGGTTTATGAGGCTGATATACTCGATCCCACCAGCAAAAAGAAAATCAACCATGGTGTCGCGATCTGTCATTTGGATACTTCGGATTGGAGCCCGACTCATGGCGCGTTCTTGTCATTAGGTTCAAGTCCAGGGAAGATCGAGGTTTGTCATTGGATTTTCGAGAACGATCTCACCTGGACCATTGCAGATTAGGTTTGCTGATTTGGTATCTTTTGAATATGCATTTCCCTTTAACGTAACTGTGAATGAAAACATCAATTGCTTGAAATACCTGTGGAGCTTGCTTTTGCTTATATCACTTCAGAAACTCATTCCAAGGTTAATTGACATCCTTTTGCTGTGCCTTTGTATTATGTCTTCGGTTATGTGAATAAATTGTTCTGGATCTGACAAGTGCAAAATCAGGTGATACCTTTCCACGATCATGTAACATTTCTCTTAATCACAAGAACGCTCAGACTAAAAGATCATTACATCCATTTGAAATATACAGTGCCCTTATCATTGCAAGGAGGATAAGGTGCTGATAAAATTTATGAAACACAATGGATAGCGGTGGGGCAGTAGTTGGATAGTTATTAAATGGGATGTTGGAGGAATATGGGAAGAAGGTAGCTGAAAGGCGACATGGGAGTACTTATTGATTTGCCTGGAATGATATCAATGAGTAATACCACTTGCGTCACTAGGCTTTTCGGGTCGGAAATGTTGGGTCATGGCACGCCTGATCGAGAGAGTCAGGCATTGGTTTATTGTTACGGAGCGTGAAGTTTGATGTGTCAACATACATTGTAAAACCCTGTGGATTGACGTTGATGAATCCAAAAAATGAGATGCTGAAGAGAATACATATCCATTCACCAAATTCACGGTTGGTAACATTGTGCTTACATGATTATCACATGACCTGTTTCTTAACTTGCCGTTGATACAGCATTCGCAACCAAAACTAATTACCGAAAATTTACGTGATATGGTTCCTCATTTCATTAGTGATACTAGTCGTGCGTGGATCAAATACATCGGCGAACATTCGGACACAGGTTTGCCGATGGTAGTACTAAAAATATAAGAACGATTTTGGTTTTCACATCCGTTTTTGGTGGTCAGAATTGTATAGACCAGAGTGAGATACAGAAGATAAAACAAAGAACAGGGCCTCCTGTGATGCTTGTTTCTTTTGCCTACTGTTGAGTCACGCATATTTCATTGCAATATCCACGCCTTTCGCGATTCATTTCGTGAAAGCCGGAGTAACAACAAAGATGTTGTGCGCCGATCATTTTGGATAACAACCTAATACAACTTGAGATCTTGTTCTAAAGACACGGAACTTCCTATCAATCGGACCAATAAAACTCACTATCAATCGGACCAATAAGACTCATGACTATGATAGTTACATTTGAAGTGTTCACAACAGTGATACATGTGAGTATAAGAAAAAATCAAGGTAGTCCCTTGGTCCACTTCCAAACTATTCTCGTTTTCATTACTTTTTAAAAGTTTTGGCTGATTTATTTCTGTGATACTAGTAATGAGTGAGTTATAATGCATAGATATGAAAAGAAAAAGGCCAAAAAATGACAGCTAAAGGGGATGGTCCATTCTTCATACTTTCTTGTTCTAAATTTAAAAGTTTTGGCTGATTTATTTCTGTGATACTAGTAATGAGTGAGTTATAATGCATAGATATGAAA
>LIEC01003966.1:1431-39314 GCA_001925005.1 Drosera capensis | reverse complement strand
TTGCAGGAAACTCAGGCAGCTGAGATTAAGATGTTGAGGAAGAATTTGACCTTCAAAGCAACACCAATGCCCAGTTTCTACGAGGAACCTGCTCCCGCTAAAGCAGAATTAAAGAAGGCAAGATCCCATTAAATAGAGAACTTTCAACAACTTTACTTGCTATTTCTCTTGTATGCATTCTAGAGGTCTGCTCCAGATCCGAAGAAAGTATATTTTTTGCTACTGTTCTTGAAGTTTGTTTGAATTCAAGTGTTTCATTTGCAATGAAACGTCCATATGGCTTTTATGGGTTGACACGTACTAGATATACGGGTATTAGTCATTCGTTGGTTGAACCCATTAGAAGATATTCATAAGCAGAAAATGTTTAAGACGGACCTACCTCGATTCTCGGACTTACATCTCTAGAAATGATGCTAAATATAACACGCGTATGACTATGGAAGGAACAAGTATTTGTTTATGGGCTACTCACAAAACAAGTATTTGTAACACTATTATTTCCTGATTGGATGTGTCATATTTCCTTCTGTAAGTGCTCCTATATTCCTTGAACGATTTAAGGTGCTATGTTTGTGTTTGGGTTGTAAAACTGGGGTAGCATAGAGCTTAAAGGAGAGGAAAATGTAGATGAATAGAGACATGGTTCATATCTTACGACAAAAAAAATGCCCAACTTGGGGTTCTATGAATCTACTTGCAACGTGATGGCTTTATAATCAAACACCCTTTTGTTCAAGCTAACTCCATCTGATCTTGATTAATGGAATAGAGTCATTACCAGGAGAGCGATTCTGGGAAAACATGCCTACATGTAAGATGGCCTCCTTAGAGAACTAGACGTAACGAAATCCCTTAGCATCCAAACCTACTGGAGTATTTCCCTTAAATGGCATTTCCTGTTGAGTTAGTTTCATCTTGATACATCGTTGATGATTCTAGTCCTATCATGCAGATTCCCACAACACGTCCTAAGTCTCCCAAGTTCGGTCGAAACAAAAGCTCCACCAATGAAGATCCTGTAGCAGAAAGTAAAGGCATCCATAGAGCGGACCGGCTGAGCTTGGATGAGAGAACTGTACGAAAAAAGGCTGCTAAGCAACCCTCCCCTGCTAATGTTAAGAAGCCTTTCAGAAGATCCCTGCCTAGACTACCATCGGAGAAGACAAATCTATCCCGTCCTGCAAAGAAACCGACAGAGCCGGCACTCCAACAAGAGAATGCAATGAGCGGGGATGACCCTTTTCCCCGGGATGTCAAGGTGCCAGTTCCTGGTGGTGATCCTGGTAATGCTCAGTCAATGACAGAGGACGTGCCTATTGTCCGGGATGAGTTCCAGCATAGCACAGAGCAGGTGCCAGTTGCCGTGGAGCACTGAACAACAAAGGCGCTGAATGAAACTTGAATCCGATAAGGAGATGGCAAGGCATCTTATTTATGGGGCAATGATGTGATGTGAATAGTTTTTGAGGTTCAAACCGAACCTCTGATCTTGAAGGATTTTGGTGCTGGCTTTCATGGTCCTTTATGTTCAAATGTTTTATGGGATTGAAGTTTGATTCTGGTAAATTTTGAGACCACCAGGCTCCTGCGATGTAGTCTTAGTTGGTCGGGATTCCATGGTGACTGGTACCTTTGATATTTCACGTTTCACATTTGCAAATGATGCTTTTGCCTGGCAGAATTCTTTCTATGTTTCTCATGTACCCGAGATATTTGTCGTCTGCTTTTGCAACACAGATTTGTCCGTTGATTACTCGAACGAACATGGATCCTTAAACATGGCCGATCGTTTTAGAACACTCCAAGAATATTATAATCTCTGCGTTTGTGTGTAATCTTATATCTAAAAGTCTGATACAAGAAAAAAAAGGTGTGATATGTGAAATGAAATCTTAGAAGTTAAGATTCCATATGTCACATCCAACACTTGAATGATCCAGAGCCCTGATTGATAGTATGAAAAAGGCAAACAGTGAATTCATAACTTGAGAGAGTTCAACATGTAGCAAAAATTGACTACTGGAAAAGCAAAATGCCGGTACAATGAATGGGATAAGTGCAACAACCTCTCATCCAGATCATGTATGATGCTGAAAAGGAGAGGGTGGTCCATGCTGAATTCATAACTCGTTGTCAAAATGGTGTCATCGACGAATGATTTACACATGTCGTTCGTGGCACAATGAGCGCCACTTCTGTTGCATGATGTATACTGATTCATATTCGAATCTTTGAATGCTTTAGAACAAACATAATGCCCAAGGAGAACAGATTTGTTTTATTAGTACCAAAGATTGTTCCAAAATAAGGTAATGTTTTGCCCATGTCGCAGCGGTCGAAAACAAGGTAATGTTTTGCCCATGTCGCAACGGTCGAAGGTCGAACCATGTAACCGCAAGTAACAAAGTTGATAGATCCATAGCTTTACTTGATCAAAGCATGAGATGAAGAAATCAAAGTTTTTACTTATAGAACAAATGTTACCTGACACTAATATCAGGAACCCTTTATTTAAGACCATTATCATTACATACAGTTCAAGGGCAAAAGAAGCAAGCAAAAACTAGGGCTTGGTAAAACAAAAACAACCAACCGCCATCAACAAGAGGAGGAAGGTTGTCATGGCAGGCCAACAATGAAGCAGCCGCCATGGCCAAAGCCCCTGTTACACTACAATGCTTCAAACTTTGAACTACCACACTGACCAGGCCATGCATGAGAGCGTGAACTCGTGATACAGCAAGACATAGCGACGAAGACTACTAAGACACGAGCGAAACGACTATGATGAAAACTCAGCCCTTATGTGCGTAAACATACCCAGCTGAGCCGAGCTCAAACATTATAAAACATAAACCAAGACAGAGACGGGGATATAGCCTCAACACTGGACCTGGATTCAGTAATCGTGTTCTAGGGAAGGAGACGGCGAGGAGACATTCTCATTGAGGAGCCAAAAACCCTAGACACAGATCCTCCATTTCGAAGGAAACCTGCAAAAAAAAAGGGGGGGGGGAGGGGGTAAAAAGCCGTCCTTTCCCCAGTAGGAATAGCTGAATCCTGGTCAAGCGGGCAGACTGATCCCTGTCGGACTCGAAAAAACTAGAAAACCTCGACGCAGTACATGGATGAAGACAGTACTCAAGAGTCTTCGGATACCAGGAGCATTGTTGTCTAACACACTTAAGAAAGGAAGTCACATCTCTGTAAGCGCTCAACAAGCATGTCAACCACAGTTCTGCTGATTGCATTGCAGTTCTGGATGTTCAGCCCCATGAGATTCTGACCCAGCTTCACCAAGTAGGGCAAGGACTTGTCCGATACCGACGAGCATCCGGACAATGACAGGATCTGCAAATAGATATGCTTTGACCGAGCAAGGGAGGCGATACCCACATCAGTGATCGCACACCTCGAGATATTAAGTTCATTGATCAGCAAGCAGTCATCAGCGACGGCTGCCAAACTAGTGTCAGTGACCTTCCCACAACCTTCAAGATTGAGCACCTCAAGGGTGCCACCATGCAGCTTTGTCAGCGAGAAGACCACCTCGTCCGTCACATTGATGGAACCACTCAGGTTGACCTTCACAAATCCAGCATTGGAGCCCCCAATCAGCGGAAGCAAACCGACCTCCGTGATCTCATGAAGTCCATTAAGATCAAAATACTGCAACTGAGGACACATCTTCGCCAGCATACTCAAGTTCATATCTCCAAAGAGCGGGCAGTTACGGATAGACAAGGACCGCAAGGTTGTGAAATAACTCGGTAGGTTAACTTCAAAAGGAATGTCCCTGATACCAAAGCAGCTTGTGAAAGAAAGAGCCTTCAACTTTGCACCACAGGCCAAAAGGAGACTAAAAAACCCAGCTTGGGTGATCCTATGACACTCTTCCAACTGGAGACTCTCCACTGACAATGCTGCCTTGGCAAAGGAGACCAGCCCTGTATCTGATAATAAGGCGCACTTGCGAAGACAGAAAACCTTGAGATTCGGACATCCGTTTCCTACAGCTTCAAGTCCACGATCTGTTACTCCAACGCATGATGTAATAGATAAGGTCTTCAGCTTCTGCAGTCCCTCGGCCCTTCCCATGACCCAAAGTCCCTTCTCCGTCACATTTTCAAGATTGGCTAGAACTAGATCAGTGACTGCTTTACCATAATGGCCGACTACTGCTAGAGAAACATCACTGATGTTCAGACCTTGCAGCTTCACCTTGGTCAAGGCGAATGTTGCTGAAGATAGCACGCTAGCAATTCCTTGATCACCCACAAGAGGGCAATCTTTGATGGACAAGGATTTCAAATTGGGACAAAAACGTCCAAATGCTTGCAAACCTCCATTACCAACATTAGCACATGACTCAATGGTTAACTCAGATAGCTTTGGACAATTTTCTGCAATAGCAATCAGAGCCTTGGCAGTCACAGCAGGACAAGAGCACAGGTCAAGTTTTTCCAACTGGTGGCACCCATTGGCAATCTCGATCAGGCCTTCATCGCCAATGGTTGCAACATTCCAAAGAGAAAGAACTTTCAAAGAGGGGCAACCACGAGCAATAGCTCTCAAGCCAAGGTTTGTAACTCTGCGAGTTGAGTTACTTCCCCTGATCACCAGCTTCCCTAACCCACCTCGACTACCGGTTCCAACAGCAATGGAAGCAAGCCTCACATCCGTCGCTTTCTTTCCTTCAAGATTCCTGGTAAGATATCCATTATCACTATCCATATCCAGAACCGCACTGGATATTTCCTTCTTCTCGATATTGCTCACAAGAATGAGCCATCGCCTAGATACGGAAGCACAGATGCTTCTCTCCTCAGCCCCGGGCAAGCGCCTGAAGATCTCGAACAAGCATTCATCTGGTAGAACATCGATCGAGGCCCGTTTCTTTTGCTGAAATCTATCGCCAAACCGGGCAGTGGTTCGAGCTCTCTTCCTAGGAAGATAAGTATCCACATGGTGACCAAGGGACAAAAGAAGCCCAGCTTCCTTGGGGTTAGAGTACACTGATCCCCCATGGAAAAAATTCTCTTCTCCTACAAATTCATATCAGAAACATGATCAGTAATGATATACTTAGAACATATAATGAAGATTTATCTTTTAACAACTTTCAAACTACGTAGATAGTTTTGAATGATATGGATATGTGTCCAAACGAATTCAGTTACTTCAAACATAATAAGCTAAAGCAAAGATAGTCGAAATGAAGATTCTACCAACGTGTTTATACAACTACGAACCCACCCTCAAATCATAATAGTTTCATGTGATTTGACTCACTTATTGGATACAATCAGATACAGCATCATGCAATCTTCAATTTTGCTACCTTGAGATTCACAATCTTCACCATCACAAATCCCCAAAACTCTCCCAATAATCAATTTTGAGACCAACCCTTTTCCCCAAATTCAGCCAATTGCTAACATCAATCAATAAAATAATGATCAATTCCACCAACCCATCAATCCAATTCCAACCCTAAATCCCCAAATTCACCAAATACCATAAACAATCAGACCATAAAACACCCAAATCAAGCAACAAAAACTAATCAAATTAAGAACATACCACTGAAGCTGAAGATCTGAGACATCCCAAAAGCCCAGCAACCTCAAAGAGGCAAAAAAGGAGCTGTTTTGAGAGAAACCCACCAAAACCCAGATGCCAAATCACAATAACCAACACAAGGACAAGATCAAATATAAACCCCAGAGTCACAAAACTCATATGAAATTGATCACAAAGAGGGAAGAAACACAAGAAAGTTGCATGAAAACCCTATCAAAATAGGGCAAAAAAAGGGGAGAAAAGACAGAGCTGAAGAGAGAGGAGATGGGCAAGGGGGGATGAATGGATTTCTGCTTTTGGCAGCAACTTATCAATGGCGTGTTGAGTCAAGTGTAGTGGGGGCATTTCGTTTCAACTGTGCTTTTTTAATTTGCTTAATTAATGGAAAATTGGTCATTTTGTGAGAGAATTGAATGAATTTGGATTCATACAGGTGCAATGAACCTTGTAGTAGAAACCGATGGGTTGTTTATCATGCCTGGTGGGTTCTGAGTTGTTTACGTTTATCACTTTAGATAGTTTATCTCAAATGGAATTGGAATGTGTCCAGGAACCATGAACTTGGGGGAGATTTATTTTGAGGTTGGTTTTGGTGCTACGTGACTTGGGCATGTACTTAAATTATGTGCTGTCTGTCTACACAGTATTAAATATTAATATGTCATATAAACCATGATATTATGAAATTTGAAAAAAAAATTATTTAAATATTTATTTTATTTTTATTTTATATCATATCATTCTTATTGTCATTATTTTCTTTCTATTCTCTTTCTATCATTCATAATTATTACTCACCTTCTTATTCCTGAAATCAAAAGAGTATCATGATAAAATTCAATAAAGTCAATGAATATCTTAATTTTCGTATCAAGTCAACACACCGTAATTTATTTGAGACAGAAAGAATATGAGATAACTTATTTTTTAATCTCATTTTAGTTTTTATTTACATTTTATCACTCGTATACTGAATAATTTTAATTGTTATTTTGAATATGACGTATTTAACGATGCGAAGTTTCACTCACGTCGTAAGACGATCAAACATCATTTTTTAAAAAATTATCGTGAAATATTAATGATAATTTAAGTTATTTATTTTAACTTGATGTTAATGACATAATTTTTTTACGTTTTTAAAATACAAAAAAATCCTTAAAATATAGACTGAATAATAATAAAAATCAAATATTAATTAAATTGAAATGAAATGAGTAATATAAATTATGTGTATTACCGTTTTGTAAAGTATATATAGTCGTTTGTGCTAATGCAATAATGATGACAAAGTGACAGAATAACTTTGGAATTGGTTTATAGCATGCTTTGGATCATGTAACCCAGGGTAAAATATATAATCACTCTGTTTCATATTAATTAAAATGTGTTGAATCAGTACGAGAATTTATATAGATTTTAATAAAAAAAGATTTTTTTTTGCAAGAAAAAAGATTTTTTTTATGATAGTAGGGTTTAATACAAAGGTTGAGAAATAAATTAATGGATGTATTTTAAGTTTGTAACAGATAAAACTGATTTGATTTTTTTTTAATAAAATACTCAATTTTATTATATGAATTCTTCAATTTTTCAATTATATTCTATGAAATAAAAAAATCAATTTTATGTTATAAATTGATTTTAAGTTCCTAAATTTATTCTTCTTTTAACAAAATTAATTCTTACCAAAAACACAAAAGAATACACAAAAGAATAGAACTAAAAATAACTACATATGTTTGGTTTCCCTTAATCTAGAAATCTAACCCTAATTCGATTTTCAATTTTTTATCTCTTATTTCGATCCTTAGAGTTCCATTATAATCCTAATTCTCTGAAGTGACGAATTAGTGCGAAGGATCGGCCAAATTATTCACGACCAGATTATCAAATAATCGAAAATTTGACACAAATAAGAACATTCATATTAATAATTGATTATCATACATCAAGAAGTAAAATACTACGATTATTTGAGTTGCGGGTTTTGAGTGAGTCATTTCAATCTCAAGATCAAATCTTAAAGCATTAAGCTGCATAACTAAGCTTTTAATACAATACATGTTAATTATACTTGTATTAAAAGTTAAGTCACATAATATAAGATATTATATGCTCAGAGTATAAAATTGAGATCTCTAAATTTATAAAATATAATCAAGATATTGAACATTTTACAAAATAAATTTGAAAATTAAAATCAATTTACAGTATAAAATTGAAACACTTTATTTTATAGAGTTCAATTGTGAAATTAGAAAATTCACATAGTAAAGGGATTTATAAGGCTGAATTTAATCCAACCAACATGACTATATTTTGTTTGATTTTCTCTAGATTGATGGAGGTTAACCGTTACTTTCATTTTTTTTAAATTTTTAAAATTTTTATAGTGGGGGGTGGTTTTTATGCTTGATATAGCTTCGTTGGCCGAATAAAATCCAGCCCCACAATCCCATAATAAAATTGGGTATTTTGTCGATATTTTATGTGGTCAAAGTTACAAAAAAAGAGTTATTTATTTTGAGATAATCCAAAAAAAAAAAAACATTTTGATTAATATAGAACGGAGTGAGTGGTTTAAATAATAGAAAATAAAGATTTTGTTAAAAATATTAGTACAAGATTTTTCTCATTTTCGTATTTACGTTATAATCACACCACAACATTGTTGCGTCTAGACAGGTCCTCACACAATGCTCTATTTGAAAAATCATGAAGAACACATTTTGAAATTTTACACAATGTTACATATCATAACAATTGAAATCCGTCATCAAAGTTTATAACCTCTCATCAGTTCTGTTCTAATATCGAAGGACTACAAAGTCTACAAGCACATCCTCTCATACGAATCAGACTTTAGAACGCGAATAAATTACAACCAGAAACTACTAGAAAAGTCACGAAGGAAATGCAATTTGAAAACTTAATGTTATCATCTTTGGATTGGCATTTAAATTGATATTCTTTTCTTTTGGTACGCAAGTGGAAATCTTTCATTGGTATAACGTTCATATGCATGTATCAAGCTTCGTACATTCCTTGAACTTGAACCAATATTATACTCGATCTGTGAAAATTCAATGTATACGGATATGGGGCAATCACGAAGTTGCATATACAAATATACACAAACACTAGTTGATAGTAACTAGCTAGCTAGCTACAACTTGCTTCCGCCAACTGGTGTATGATTATGTGAAGCTCACCAAAAAAAAAAAACCAGAAACATTAGGGTCCTTTGGGGTCCATAAATCCTAAACAATGACAACATGATCTTAGAACAATTGAATGAGTTTTTTCAGGTTCAAAGAACCGACGTGACGATTTGCTACTCATAAAAAATTTTTGTCACCCCATTTGATTCCCAACTAACCATATTCCAATTACAGAGTAAAACGAGGATTACTGGGTTTCAACTCAAAACTAATTAACCAGTATCTAACATTTATAATGTTTTATCAATGATAAATCGGCCGTGCAACAAGATTATGATCATGGAAGATAACGGAGTGCTTGAAACAACTAAACTACAGGCGAACTTGCACTTTGAACAATAAACATGTTATGCTTCAATGCTTGTATTATGCGGCTTGAACTTGACCAAGTCCCTAACCAAGAAAGGGTTAGGCAAAAAAGAGTACCTAGATCGGCTGTTCATTTCGTATCAGACCGAGTACACGCGGACCAAACCAAGACTAAACGCATTCAGGTATACCCCAGTTTGATGAAGGAACTGGACTTGGTATATCTCCAATCCTTGGGCGTTTTGCGTGGAGACCGAAACCAAATTCGAATACCTGAACTTTGGGCGGCGAAGCTTGTTCTTGGACTCCTATCCTGTAATGAAAAATAGACGCAAAATGAACATGACCCAACAACTCGCAGCACCAATTTCCAAAGTCGTCGTTCTTCTGGTCTAGACCCTTGGCAACCATCTCAATGCTAGGTTCAAAACCGTGTAGAATCGTCAATCTCCTGGATTACTTGAGATCTGAGATCTCCTTGGTGTATTTCCGGAGAAAAAACAGGTTTCGGCTCCTACATATAAGAAAGCACAGTAACCATGCAGGAGTGACTAGGGGATTTGCTGGATAATATTACCCCGTGCTGCCGTGGATTTGCCTTGTGTGAACGGCAAACTGAAAAATTGGCACATAAGGTGTTCATTCTTCTTGAAGTGATCAATCATACATCCCTTCTTTCTTCCACACTTCTACCAGAAAATCCACCACTTCCTGCAGGAAAGTGACACCGGCACATGATCAAAAGGATTATGAGGCAACAAGCACCATCAGAGTAATGATATATCACGCAAGAGAATGCTATAAGAGTTGTACTCACAGAAAGAGGGACTGGCCGTTGAAAACGGCTGTTGGTTTCAAGTAAACTCTCAAAGGTAGGATTCCGACTGCCAAAAAGAAAAAAACGCTAAACGTTCTTAAAACCCTTGAGTTTCCAGAGTACAGAGGGATACACATTCGAGCACAAACAAGCCCATGAAACTAACAACAAGCAAGCAACATTCACATCAAGCCAAACAATGTAATGAATGAGGAGCGAGTGGACCATTATTTTCCTGGTTCTTGAGGGATTCTAAGATGAGGATCCTCATCACAGACAACTTCTCAATAAGTGGCCGGTATCTTGAAGCTAAAACTTTGAACCAAAATCATTGAGCTCAAACCAGAAAAGTAACTAGTAGAAAGGCCGAAGAAATGCATTTGAGCCAAGGTGACTCTCCGACACCATAGGCAGCTTGCGGTTTCGACGAACAAGCTTGTTGCTTTCTCCAAGCACACACAAGAGGCATTTCATTTCTAGTGGCTAGGCTCCAAACACTGGCTAGTACATAGCAGGATGCTCTGCAGCAGATTTGCCACAAGAAGCGCCGCTTGTGATGATAATTACAGGCCTAAGGGACCTGATAACTATGCTCAAGAACCATTTGAATCAAGATCAAATGTACTGAGAGATGACTCAACAATATTTGGGGGGGGGGGGGGGGGGGGGACTGAGTTCTCACGACTAGTATTTATAAGTCAAGCAGAGCCTTCCCCTTCTCAAATTCACTATGGAGCAATGTCATGATTATAAAAGCCCAAACCATAATCCTGGCTTCTGAGTTTTAGTTTGTTTTCTAGCTCTCTTGGCTCCAACCCACTGTTGCCTTGCTTGGTTCCAGAGAAGAAGACCTGCAGGTCGAAGCTTATTAGGGAAATTCCCAGCTAAATAGAGATGAAATATAAGAACGTTAGATTGAAACTGACCAATATTGAAACAAACATTGAAGGAATAGGGTAACTTGTAAATTTCTGCATATAACATGGCTGGAAAACCAACTAGCTTGATGCTGCTTATCTACTCAATACAAGTATCAGCCACTTGGATCTTAAATAGCGTTCAGCACTGGTTGCTTGAGGGGATTCAAAGCATAATATTGTAGAGTTCTACATACTTGTTTTACGTCATTCGTCATAATCCACAGCTAAATAAAGATCAAAGGTAATCCTAGAGCTCATCTCTTTCTGAATGGTATCAATAGATTTACGTAACACTACCATGCTAGACTACGTTGGAATCAATACAAAAAGATTGATGCTTGCTAGTAAACTTTAATAAAAAGAAAACAGCTAGACACTTGCCATGATTTACGAATTCGGAAGGGTTGAACTAGCAGTGTCAAAATGATGATCGAGATTCTGGTTTACGTTGCTAAGAGATGAAATACTTTGCTGTGACTGAACTCCGCTGCTCTCCATCACACCTGTGCTAGTGCTCCAGATCTCCTCTGAAACATTTGCCTTCTTCATCACCTTACCTTGAATTTTAAGTCCCTTTGATGGCTTATCCACTGTGACAACGTCATGGGGCTTAACAAAGCAGCTAAAACAACTGCGCTGTTAGAAAGCAGGTATCACGGTTAGTCCAATTTTTTAGTTTTGACAATGGAGAAGGATAAAAAGTTGGATTATGAGGCATTACTCTTCTACCGTACATTCATAGAGCCTTACATCAGTGACCATAGAATACTGATATTCATGTACCAGCAAGAGAAGTAGATTAATAATACTAGCTGTAACAGAGGTAGTATCTTTGACATTAAGATTGCTTAGGTACACGTCAAACCAAATAGCTTCAACATCCCTCACCCATTATAAAGAAGAAGAAGCAAAAGCTATCAGCACCACGTAGCACAATAAATTGTTTTTAAGTTTAACAGCAACAAGTTACATACGTTATGTGATGTTATAAAAGCAAAGAACATCAATGGGAAACAGTTGCCTAAGCACATAATAGCTAGAGGTAAAGGTTTTACATCATTCTAAGAACAGCTTTCTATTTCTACGAAGGACAAATAAGGAAAAATAAAAAGGATGTTCTCTTACAGAGATGAAGCCGTTGAATTTGCTTCTTAGTTTTTCCATGACAAAATCAGTAAGGGCACCCAAATAAGCCCGACAACGTTGTGAAAATGAACAGGGTGCCCTCCTCACATATCTCTCTACTTCAACTATCGAACTTGACCTCCAATACATAACTTATGGGACAACAGGCCTCTGAGACTACCAGGCAAACTCCACCAAAAGAACAGGCCACCAGGGGGAAAAAAATTCTGAAAACCAGATCACAAGGACGGCATCAATACATCTGAATCCCGTCACCCCCATGAGCTAACTGGGAAAACAAGTAAATGCCATATTCTGACCTAAACCACGAGCAATCTTATGCTTCAACTATTCATGAAACAACCAGAATCCAGCATCCTGAATATAAGAAAATGTCAAATTTTGACCTAAACCACAGCAAGTGGGCCCATACTTCAATCTTTCAGCAAAGAAAAGCTAATCTGATATCCTAAACATTCAGCAAATGTGCTCGGATTCTCGAATTAGGGAACTCCAAGAATCCAATTTTTATAACACTAAACATCCTAAGCAACCAATGCCATCGAGAAAGAGAAACCTCAACGACTTCTCATCTAACAGAGAAATTGAGCCTCATAATAAAGAAAATCCAAACTCCTTGACACGAAAAAACACAAAGGGTTCTTCCCCAAGCAAACTAAAACCACAAAGAGCGAAAAAAAAAAAAAAACACACACACACACACAGAGAAACCAAAGACTACCCAGAACAACATTTCTCTTCATTTGCAACAAATCCTCTACAAACTTTGATCTCCTAGCTATTCTAATACATATTTCTTGAACACTTGAGTAACAGATTCATAAACCCTTTCCCCAATCTCTATCTAACATCTCAGTAAAATATACAAAACTAATCAAGCCATTCAAAAACACATGAGGCAAACACATATATACGCTTAACAATAAAATAATCGGCACATAAATACTCTTAACAATAGAATAAAAGGAACCCGATATTCAGAAATCTATAGTGAGATGGGAAAAGGGTGTAAAGGGCAAAGGCTGAGCTCACCCTATGCAGGCAAAGATGCGAGGAAACCAAGCAGCAGGAGACCAAAAATCTCAGATTCAAGGGCGGTAAGCCAAAATCATTGCAGTGCAACAGTTGGGTAAATTATGAGAGGAATTATTAGCATGTGTGAAACTCTAAAGCCGTCATTCAGTTCAACACAAGATTTGTTATGATATAGATATAAAAAAATAAAATTTTGAATTTAAAATAGCATAAATTAAAAATCATTTTAAAATATTATTAATATTTTTTAATTTAATTAATTATTTTTTATTATATATATCTATATCATGATATATATTTTTTATTTTGATATTTTTGGGATAAATCCTACTTCCTTCTTTATAGAAAAAAAATCATACTAGTAATTCCCTCATGTAAAAGGGATAAAGCTTTTTTGGAACCTTCCGTTTGAAGCAAATTCCTAATCAGACATAATTTCGATGTCATGTATGTTGAGAAAAACATGTTTGATAATGTGTTCAACATTATCATAGATGTGAAAAACAAGACGAAAGACACAATTACTCCAATGAAAGACATCAAGCTATATTGTAACAGTGCAAAGTTGCATTTGAGGACCCTGAGGAATAGAAAAGACCTAGAACAAACGATCACGTCCGAACCTTCTTATATTTTGAAAAAAAAGACAAGATATGTGCTATGTGAATTGTTCAAGAAGTTGAGATTTGCATATGGATATGCATCCAATCTAAGATGCTCTGTTCGTACAAATGAATGGTGTCTGAAAAGACTATCCAATATTGTATAGTAAGGAGCGTATTATTTTGTGTTTGTAAGAAATTTTCAAGAAGAATAGAGAGCTTTTATTTATAGGAAATTGATTCAATTAAAATAGTTTAAACGGATAATTAGTGAATAATTAGTGGATAATTAATTTAAGTTAGGTGGAGTAGAACTTGATATAAAGAAAAATAAATGTCAAAATTAGGTTTATGTCATTTCTATATAAATACGATATTTTTATATTAAAATCATATTTTTCTGTATTAGAGTTATATTTCATCCATATTTTATATTCTTTCCCTATTATATCATCAAATAACTCTTTTAATCATGTTAAATAAATTATAAAATACGATAATTTAATATTCACGTTAATTATCGTGAACTAAATTTTATAAAAAATTTCTGATTCTTATAAAAAAAACCTTGGCTAAAGTAGACAATTCAATATATTTTCGGACTATATTTTTAATATAAAATAAGTTTAATAGTTTTAAAGTTATATACTCATACAAAGTTATACTTATCGTAATGGAAAAAGTTTTGACCATACATATCAAAAAGTTTCTGATCAAATATCAGTTAAATATAATTATTTAAAATATTATGGATCATCAGCTTCCTTTTCTTATTCTTGATTGTTTTGTTTAACCTTAACCATGATTATGTTTTAATCATCTACGTCATGAGTTAAACGATCTTTATAGACACAATTATTCAATAGCATTGCTTTTTTCTATAACAAATTAACTCAACCAATTAAAAAAATGAATGAAATTTGAAAATTTTATAACTCATCTATCTAAAAAACAAACAAATTTTTAATTTTTTTTCGTTGTTTTTAAACTGACATTGATTATTGATGAACGTTAACATGTTATAATCAGGCAAGATATAAATTGATTACTCTTGTCAACAACGCATGAGATTTAAACAGACGCACCATCTAGTATTTGAACTCTTTGATCTCGCACCGTCATCACCTGAGGAGGGCACCAATCGTCATTTCGCTATACCAACCTCTTTATAATCCCACACTCGTGCCTCTTCCAGCGGCTCTCAAAGTCCCATCTCGCAATCATGGACAGTCGACCCCGAAAACCATAACCCTAGTTCCCAAATCTACCCCCAAATTTGCTGCCCCAAGGTGAGAATCATGTCCCAATTCAATCTTTTCCGTGCTCGGATTCAATCGATTTCGCTGCTCGGAACCCTTATTGTAGCCGATTCGTTCGCGGTGTTGTTCTCGTTTGTGTAGAATGGCGACGTTGGTGGAGACCGAGATCGAGATCGAGACGGAGACGAGAGACGAGAGACAACGACGCCTACGAGGAGGAGCTGTTGGATTATGACGAGGAGGAGGAGAAAGCTCCATCTCAAACGTAGTACGTCCAATGAAGCTCCATAAAAATCACAGCAAGAAAAATAATCACTTCACAGTCAACATAGATATCTGATTGCTATTCTATATAAAATTTCTATTTGATTCAGAGAAAAACAATGATTAGAAGCTTACATAAAAACAACAATACAATCTGTTAAATCGAAGAGAAAAATCAACAGCCCATTAACTTCGTTATAGGATTATAGGAACATGTGCCCTCGTTTAAGTTACATACTCATCTAACTTCCTCAAAATATAACCTCATCCAGGTTACATATTGCACTCACTAGTGATTATTTTTCTCAAACCATAAACCCATCATAGTCAAAACTCACAATATTTATCAGCAAACTGCAGAGCAATGACAAAAATGTCATTTCCTAAACTTCAACAAAGAAATTTGAACTTCACACGCCTGTCTAAATTCAATGAAAGTTATAGGTGTTGTAGCACACCTCGTGTGTTTTATAAGCATGGAAGTTTGACATGTCCGTGTAATCGGAATCGGATGGAATGGATTGTGAAAGTGAAAAGTTATAGGTGTACTTGTTGGTCTACAACAACACCGTGACTAGCGGTAAAAAAATGAATGATATTTTTGCGCAATATGTTTCGCAGGAAAACTACTCAATACATCTTACTCCAACCGCGCATGGAATTATGGAAATGCTTCTTCCAGTGCGACCACTAAAATATCCCAAGCATTACAATCTCATCTCACTCGTCTGGTTTGTTTTTTCATCCTATGCTGCGATGTCGTTTTACGACACACGATTTTTGTTGCCCCGATTATTTGATTTCCCTCTCTCTCCCACTCACTCTCTCTTGTCTTCTCAATCACCATCGCCAGTCACTCTCCCACTTCGCTTTCTTGACTCGGCTCTCACTCTTATACTTACCCATGAAGAAAAGATTCAGTCACTCTCCCACTTCGCTTTCTTGACTCGGCTCTCACTCTTATACTTAACCATGAAGAAAAGATCGAATCTTTTTGCTTTTCTTGAAATGAAGTGGGGATTTGAATGAATTGATATCTGGGCTTTGAGAAATTTATTCTGGTAAAGTCTCACTATGATTCGAATGATTCTATTGGTTTTTGTTCTGATTTTGATTTCAGCGTTGGGAGTTGGAGATTTTGTTTGAATGTGACGATTTTGTTTGTTTTAAAACGTGGTTTGTTTTGTGTTCTTGATTGTTATGATCGAGCGGTTTTCTTTTAATATGTGATCAAAAGTTTGTAACTTCATCTGGGTTGAAGTAGAGTGAGATCGATTCTTTTTTGTTTCGATCACTCGATGTACGATGGTTTTGGTGATGATTTGGAGTTTTGATGGTGTAATTGGAAACTAGGTTATTTTCTTGTAGTGTTCTTTTGTCTAAGAAGAGGGAAAGAAATGATCGACATTGGCGGTTGACACTTCAAGATTCACATATCAGTGTTCTGTTGATGTCTTTTTGATTAGTTGTATCCGTTCTGCGCTTGTTGATGATACAACATTTGTGTGGGTCGATTTTTTTCCCGAATTATGCTAGCTTTGCAGAGAATTAGGTTGATCATGTTTGGACTAATGGGTTTATGTCATTTGGGTATGATCATAATTGATCTTGAATGAATCTTAATTAGCAAGTGATTTTGGTGCGCTTTGTTCTGGGTTGCATTGAGACGATTATATGTGTATGCGGAGATATTCTGATGAATTGGGAGTTTGAGGCTATGGATTAATAATCCATGCTTGGGATTCATTGGTTTTTGATACTAGTATAATTACTCTGATGAGGGGCAGGTCTCTTGCAATAGACTTTTCATGGTTTCACTGCGGGGCTGCAGGCTGTTCATGTTTTTGTTGAGATGAGCCAGGTTTTGTGGCTGTTCACTTTGCAGTCATAAAAAAAATATGCGCTTCTGGATTGCTGTTTGTATGTAAGCGTCTAATCATTGTTCTTCTTAATATAGTATGTGAATCAAGTAAAACTTTTGTGTAGAATAGCAATCAGATATCTGTGTTGACTGTGAAGTGATTATTTTCCTGCTAGGTGCTGTAATTTTTAAGGAGCTTTATTGGACGTACTCTGTTTGTGGATTTGGATTTCGCTGCCATGAGAATTTTGTTTGGTTTTTGGCTGGCAGTGTTTTCTGCTCGTGTGTCTTACTGCTATGGATAAAGCTGGATGAATTCTCAGTAGTTTGTCTGTTTCCCACTATTATTTTTTAGTTTGTTTCCGAAATTTAGTTTTACGCTGGATTCATCCTTCAGTTTTAGTGTCTATCTATTTGATCCTTGCACGGTTTTTTTGTTTGTTTGTTATTGGATACATGTGGTTGATGGCGATTTATACAGATTCATGTGATCACCATCATATGAGTCTGAAATGGTTTTTTTTTTTTGTTTGCAGGTAGTAGTCTGACTGCTGAAATTTGTTGTAATCCTCAAGTCACTGCAGTTCCGTCCCTCAGCTTAGAGCAAATATTCTGCAGCGGTCATCCTGTTCTACAGAAATGGGGTCTGAGGCAAATGAAAAAGATATGGTGGTAACTCAGGTTAGTTTTGGCGGATTTGATGGCTCTGTTACCGGAAAGGTTCTTACCGATTACTTGGAGGAAGAAATAGGAGTGGTTGTTTGGAGATGTAGGCTGAAGACGTCTTGGACCCCATTAGAAGCGTTGCCCGACTTCAGTGTTCAGAACGTAGAAGATGTTCAGAAGTCTGAGGCATATGACAAGGTTGAGCCGCATGCTTTCGTTCATTTTGCTACTCCAGATGCAGTTCGGTGGGTTCTAGATGCTGCTGGCTGTTCTCATCTGGTATTAGCAGGCAAAGTGCTGAAGGTTACTCTTGGTCCGGAGAACCCGTCCCGTGTGAATCATAGGAGGAGGACTACTTCTCCTTATAAGTTGTCTGATGTACATATTGATGTCGGAATCCTGGCTACCAGAGATGAGTTCCTTGTGGGCTGGCGAGGCCCTGATATCGATGGCATTGATTTCATTGTTGATCCTTTCGACGGAACTTGTAAATTCATCTTCAAGAAAGATATTGCATTTGCTTTCAAGGGCGAAAGGAAGCATGCAGTGATCAAATGTGACTTCAAAATCGAATTCTTGGTGAGTGATATTACTGATGTGAAGCAGTACACGGATTTCTCTTCGTTGGTGATTCTTCTCCAGCTGGCTTCTTCTCCATTTATCTTTTACAGAACAGCTGATGACGATATCTATGATACCGTTCCATTTGACTTGCTGGATGATGATGATCCCTGGATCCGTACCACAGATTTCACTCCAAGTGGCGCGATTGGCCGATGTAATTGTTATAGCATCAAAATCCCTCCACGCCATGGCCCTAAACTCAAAAGGGCTATGGAGTTTCTCAAGGAGCGAAGAATCCCTGTTGGCCACCCGCGACAGCAACTCCGGTTCCAAGACGAGCCAAACTTTGGCACCTCTCTGTCAGACCCCTTTTATTGTGTGCATTATGTTGAAGGGATACCCTTCGAGGTCACCTTCATGCTGAATGCTGTCGTACACAAAGGAATATTCAACCAGCATCACTTAACGAACCGACTCTTTGATTTGCTGAGGTCTCAATCAAAGGAGATCAACCTGCTGGCGCTTAACCACATTTATGCTTATAAAAATGTGGTTTTTGATGCATATAAGAGGCTTCATCTTGTTCAAGATTGGTTGGTCAGGAACCCAAAGCTTCAGAAAGGGCCAAACTCGTTGAACCATGTCGTAGAGGTTAGGAGACTGATTATAACTCCTACAAAAGCTTATTGCCTTCTGCCTGAAGTGGAACTTTCGAATCGGGTCTTGAGGCAGTACAAGGATGTTGCTGATAGGTTCTTGAGAGTCGCCTTCATGGATGAAGGAATGCAGACACTGAATGCAAATGTTCTTACCTTTTATGCTGCCCCGATTGTAAAGGAAATTACAAAGAATTCGTTTCCTCAGAAGACATTGATGTATCGAAGGGTGCACTCCATATTGAAGAATGGGTTTCATTTATGCGGCAGAAGGTATTCATTCCTCGCGTTCTCTGCAAATCAGTTGAGGGACCGTTCTGCTTGGTTTTTCGCTGAAGACAAGAACTTGACCGTCCACAGTATTAGAAATTGGATGGGGAAGTTCACCAGTAAAAATATTGCCAAGTGTGCTGCTAGAATGGGTCAGTGCTTTTCTTCGACTTACGCTACTGTTGAAGTACCTGATTTGGAGGTAGACTCAGAACTTCCAGATATTGAGAGAAATGGGTATGTTTTCTCTGATGGCATTGGGATTATCACCCCTGAACTTGCAGCAGAAGTTGCAATGAAGCTGCGTCTGAGAGATAAATCTCCGTGTGCTTATCAGATCCGATATGCCGGATGTAAAGGAGTTGTGGCTTGTTGGCCCGCCAAACAAGAAGGCATCAAGTTATACCTCAGGCCGAGCATGAACAAGTTCCAGTCATTTCACACGGTGTTAGAAGTTTGTTCTTGGACCCGGTTTCAACCCGGTTTTCTGAATCGGCAGATCATCACCTTGCTTTCCACATTGAGTGTTCCTGACGATATATTCTGGAAAATGCAGGAAGTCATGGTGTCTAGACTTAATCAGATGTTGGTTAATGCTGATGTAGCTTTCGATGTCCTAACAGCATCATGCGGAGAGCAAGGGAATACGGCGGCAATGATGTTAAGCTCAGGTTTCAAGCCTGAAACTGAGCCTCATCTTAGAGGGATGCTGACCTGTGTTAGAGCTGCGCAGCTCGCTGATCTAAGGGAAAAGGCCAGGATATTTGTCCCCAAGGGAAGGTGGCTGATGGGATGCCTTGATGAGCTCGGTGTCCTTGAACAAGGGCAATGCTACATTCAGGTCTCAAACATTTCGCTAGAAAGTACCTTCTCCAGGCACGGTTCTCGCTTCACGGAATCAACAAAAAATCTGCAACTCATAACTGGCTTGGTGGTTATTGCCAAGAATCCTTGTCTTCACCCTGGAGATATTCGAATTCTGGAAGCAGTAGATGCTCCGGGCTTGGATCATCTTTTTGATTGCCTTGTCTTTCCTCAGAAGGGAGAGAGGCCTCACTCCAATGAGGCCTCAGGAAGTGATCTTGATGGTGATCTATACTTTGTTACATGGGATGAAAATCTCATTCCTCCTAGTAAAAGAAGCTGGCCACCAATGGAGTATTCTCCTGCTGCTGTTAAAGAATTGTCACGTCCAGTCAATCACCTGGTAACTATCTATTTCCAGCATGATGCTACTTAGGTTGCATTGTGTTATCATTACGAAGTTTGCCATGTAATTGACCAGGCTGTGATGGTGGATTTAAATCGTTGCGTCCAGTCAGTCATCCTGTTTTTCTTGATTACAGATTTGGGATCCATTTCTTTGGGACTTCTGAAAGCACCATCGCGTTATAAGCTTGGGACTTATTCCTATTTTTATTTTCCCTCATGGTTTCCCTTCGTTTGCAGGACATAATAGACTTCTTCACAAGGAATATGGTGAATGAGAACTTGGGTGCCATATGCAATGCTCATGTTGTACACGCTGACCTTAGCGATTATGGCGCGCTAGACCAGAGCTGTCTCACATTGGCTGAACTAGCCGCCACAGCGGTTGATTTTCCCAAGACTGGGATACTTGTGACTATGCCACCACATCTCAAGCCCAAGATGTATCCCGATTTCATGGGGAAGGCACAGTTCCAGTCGTATAGATCTAACAAGATCTTGGGCAGGCTGTATCGGCACATCAAAGATGCTTTTGACAAAGATATCGTCATCTCTTCGGAGTTCAACACATGTGCCGAAGACATTCCCTATGACAGGGAGCTCGAGCTTCCTGGTTCAGAGGAATTTATAAGCGAGGCGTGGGGTCTCAAGTGCTCATACGAAGCTCAGTTTAATGGACTGCTTGGACAGTACAAAGTCAGCAGAGAGGAGGAAGCGGTCACAGGACATGTTTGGTCGATGCCCAAGTATCATAGTAGGAAGCAAGGGGAACTCAAGGAGAAGCTCAAGAACGCGTATAGTGCTCTGAAGAAAGAGTTCAGGAACCATTTTGACAAGCTGGGGATCGGGCAGGATCAAATTTCACAAGAGGAAAGAAATTGCTTGTATGAGAAAAAGGCATCGGCTTGGTACCAGGTGACATATCATCAAAAATGGATTAAGTCACTAAAGATGCAACAGCCCGATGGAGTAGACAAGGTGCTGCTCAGCTTTGCATGGATACCTGCCGATTATCTTGCTCGGATCAAGATCAGATGTGGAGGAAAGGGAAGTGATGAATCGTCCAAGCCGATCAACTCTCTTTCCAAGTACCTTGCCGGGCGCATTTGATGGGTGCATGATACGTACCTGACAGCAAAGCCACTCTGCCATTATTGTTACCTGCGTTTGGCCTTCAAATGTATATGGATGCCATCAGAATCTGCTTTTGATTTTGCTTCAACTGCGCAATATTGAGCTGCGTCATGTTTCTGTTTTTTGTGCGTTTTGGTTCTGTTTCTTAGACGACTGCTCGTTGGATCAGGCTGAATCTGTTTTCAATTGATGTAATAGTAAAATACTGCTGCTACTCAGCTCTGTTTTCAATCTGTTTCTCCATTAGTCGGAGGACACAGCTCTGTCAAGTGCCTAGTTCTATATTGATAAATGCAGGTTCGATCTTCTCTATCGATTATGAGGTCCGTATTTGTTTCAGGTTGCTTTACTATGAGTTTGTTTTGCAAGGGAAGAGCCAGTTTCTTTGGTCATGTACTATGAACAAGTGAGGTGCTCCTCAACCTCATTCATGCGCATAAGGCTTAATTTACCATAGCGGACGGTCTAAATATATTACGCGTTAGATCAGATTCACACAAGATAGCATGCACATTAATATCGCGAATCTTGGGTTATATATAGCAACGCGTGATTAACCGAGCTCTATTTAGTTTGGAAGGACCGAGCCAATTTAGCCATCGCTATTCAGTATAAAAGCGGTGTCAAAACTACTCAATTAAGAAGATAGAAGTATCAGACTTTTACAGTTCATATTATCCGGGGTTGTAAGGTAAATGAGAAGGTTCGATGAACCGCTCCAAAATGTTCGACAGCCGGCAGGATAAGTGCAATGGTCTCATCGAGCCTCAAGCATGCCAGAACGATATTCCAGCTTCCCAGTAGTTAACGAAATGGACTCTTTTCCGGACATACAGGAAAAAGTGGTGTTTATGAGCGTCCTGGCTATGAATATGGTAAAATCCGCTCGCTTTCAGTTCATCAGATAACCTATCATGCATAGGTGAAGTCGGTTTTAATCCTCAAGTTGACCTATTATGCTCCTTATAAACACACTCCCCAGTCCCCATACATACGATAACCTGCATCTTAGTTTCAACGCGACCTGTTAACTGATGCAATATTCGAATTTGGAAGAGTTGCTGAATGATGTTTATGTCATGGGAGAGCTGCTCAAGATTCTCAAACTTGTCCTGGATTCCGTCTATCCATGACTAAATTGAATAATCAGATGGCAAAAGTTAAAGCCTTTAAAGGTATTTGATGGGGTCTTCAATAGATTGATTTTGTATATATGATCCATAGACTAGCATATGCATGCATTATCCTCATCGAATATATATATGTATATGTATGTTTAATGCTAGTCATTTATTGAATCTTTTGATTCATGTATCATCCTTGCATTCTTTCCTTTTGTTTTCTCGGTAAGATTTTATTGTAATTATTCAAAATCTTATATGGTGGATATTGAAAATTTGACAACAACAACTCAAATGATCCCATCATACACAAGGTCTAGAAGAAATCGACAATGCAGGATCAATACTTGCGGTTTGAGTATTACCTATCTCGTTGACTTGGGATTGAATAAGTTGATCACAATAATAACTTCTTCTTGGTAGAAATGACACAAAATTGATGATCATACTGAATTTGAACCATTCGACGAACATTGCCAACTTTCGAAATGTACCCATGTTCTAAAGAAAATGCCTCAAATCACAAAAATGCAAGTTATTAAACTATATGTAAATATTTCCTAATGGCGTCTGGACCAATTTAATTGCGAAGTACTATAAAAGCAAGCATCCTCTCATGAATTTCACTCAAATTCTACATTTTTTTCCGTTAGCAACTCCCTTAAAGGGATCATAGTTAGCTCTACGATTTGGTAGCAGCGCGCCAAATTGCCCGCTAATATGGCTACTTCATCCGAGCTGAATCCCGATGCAATGCCATATTACCCGCTAGCATGGAGGACAAACGATGATCACAGAAGCGTCTTCTTTACTTTTTCTTTTGGTCACCCTATTGAAGCACGTCGCATTCGAGACTTTTTCTGCAGGTAAGGTTTTCCTACATATTTTTATCTGCATTACATTATATATAACACTCCTGTATCAAACTTCAGACAGATCATTGATGGCATGCATAGCTAATACATTCGATACGTTTTGCTCGTTCTGTGATTAGACACTACGGGGATTCGTGCATCGAGAAGGTTTGCATCCACCAAGGGGAAGAGTCACCATGGAGGCCTCCTCTCTACGGAAAGATTGTCTTCTCAAACGTCGAATATCTGAATGCAGTCCTTCAAGGTTATGAAGAGGTCGAATTCATGGTGGATGATATATCCCTCCGTTGCAAGCCTTACCGTGGTAAGAGGAATGCTCAAGACTAGCGCGCAGCCTCATAGAAGTCATGATCGAATAGTGGTACAAATAGTTGAGATAAATCAATAAAGTTATCTAGTTGGATAAATGCAGCAAATTTACAATGAAGTTAAACCTTTTTTCGCATTATGAAGTTCATATCATTCTTGCTCTGTCTCCTTAATTTATCCTCCGATCTAGCATAAGATATTAGTACTAAGATGTCAGTAGTTAGCTATTTAAGCTTATATGTGTGTATCGAAACGGTAATCTATATGTGTAATTTTGTTTCCGTGTTCTGTTTCCTTAATAAGGAAGAGCTTAACTTGGAAAGTGTGAACTTACGAGCATATTTTTGCGCGCTAAACATTCATATAGATGCTTGTTTGAAAACTACTTATATGTACGTTATAGCTATGGATAGCCATATTCATTACAGGTGAACATTCATCAAAGAGGTATATGTGCATTTGGTACTTATTTGATTATGTTTCCTTCAAATACAATGATTGAAATCATCGGCTAACTCGAAGCATACACTATAAAGTACATTACATGATATCTAACATGAATTGCTACCATCACATTACATATGAGCGCCCACATCAGATACATATTTTCTACTGTGAAATAAAGAAAGCATCTAAAATAAATACATATTTTCTCTTCTCCAGAAAACAATCGTTCTACATATAGAAACGTTGCATTAAAACACTGTCATTGCGTCTGTCCAGTCTCGTCGGTCGAGAGGGTTTGAAGCACTCGCTGGTATATCGGTCTTCTGCGTTGTAGTGTTACATCATAGAAGAAGTCGTCGTTGTATCTTGGAAGACTATCGCCAAAGAACCGTAAACATCAGTAGCGGGACGATAATGTCTTAAGGACAGAGAGACATCCCTTGCCTCGAAGATACTATTCTGGTATGTATTTTGTTCTGTTTTCAGTTTCGATTATGTTTTTTGTACTAAATTACTGACATGTTTTGCATTGTACGAGTTGCAATTCGTGCCAGTATTGGTCCACATAGGCCTGATGGTGTAATAGAGGTTGCAGAAGTTGAGGAAAATTTAGGAACAAGAGTTCATCAATATTTGCATCCTGTTCGCCTCTTTTCTTATACCTGTTTCATTTCAAATAGAAATTGTCCGGAAATCTGATCCCTCCCTATTTTTTCCTTTCCTTTTTTTTTTCAAGTTCATAGAAACAGTCTTAAATTAGAAAACATGTTTTGTTTATCATGAGGAGTGCCATTATGAATCGCTTCTTGCTTGTCTGAACTCTTGAGATTCTCAGTGTTCACTAAAACTTGCTATCTGCAACTCCTGCATCATGAACTTGATCATAAGAACAGCCATTGGAGTTTACCTGATTATTCTGCAGCGAAAATTGTTTTCTTTCCCTTGACTATCAAAGTGTTCCTGGTTTAGTTTCTTGGTTATTACGTGTAAGCTTTTATGTCTTGTGATTCATGTCCTCTATTTTTCAGGCTATTTCAGCAACTTTTATGCATCTAAAGTTCAATTCTATAATATTTTCAAATGATAAGTCGCCCTTTGCTGCTATATCAACTGTTTTATTTGGTGGTAAATGTTGTGGTTCTGATATGCATCATATATTTCCGGTGTTCGACATTTCCCTCGCCATAATGCTTGTGTCTATTCCCTTTTTGCTGTGATATGGAACTCAAAAATTCTTGAGCAAATGATTAGTTCTTGATGTCAATAATGCTCGTCTATATAGCTTGGGGTTTAGGTGGCGCAAAAATTGAATGTCTTTTGTGCAATTTGGTCGACTTGGTGCCGGAAAGATGAAGTAGTTAGGCTATGATTGCCTCAGGACCGTGAATCTTGAACAAACTAGTTTCTCTAGGGACCTATTTAACTAAAATAGATCAGGCCATGGCAATATCTTCAGTATCAGGCACCCGTGTGAACAGACGGGTGATTTATCTGATAGGACAACAAAAAAGACAGATGAAAATGATAATGATTCACTAAAATCGAACTATCTTCACAGTAATTTGGTTTTCGCCAAGTGAAAGTCGTTCTGTCAAATATCGTGTTCCTGGCCTCTTCTGTTTGTTTGTCATCTATGTTTTACCAGCGCATTACTTATTGAATCACACTCCTGAAAATTTCATGTCAAGGTGATATAGTCTTTGGTTTTCTTGTTTCATGACTTTGATCACGCTTCGCGGGCAATCTGATGTTAAAAGGATATCGTCAACTCCCTCCACAACTGTCCCTCGTCATGGACCTATATGGCGTTATTCATAGAATCCCGCTCTCTGCCGAAATCCTGTTACTGTAGAATATACTATTGGAGCTTATAGTGATGATCACTCTTTTTTCCATCTACAAGTCCTTTTGCACACGCTGGGATGCTACTCTTGTAATACACATGCAGACACTAACTAGCGCAAGGGCGTGATGATGCTATCAATGAAAAGTCACTATAGATGCCGAAGGAAAGATGGGAAGTCCAATGTTCAAGGTGATGCAAGTAAAGGCCATTGTACATACCTTCTGTGAAAACTCGGCAGTTCAGATGCCCCTTGGAGGACTCGTCCTAATGCTTGTTTTCCTTCCAAGGCCGAGTTATCAGTGTCCGACTGTCCGCCATGAAAACACCACCTCCAGTGTCCTGAGCATGTCCGAAGCGGTCATCACGAGCAGTAGCCAGAATCAAACGCATCCTAGGCCAAGATCGAACTCTCCGACAAAACAGAACCCAATATGGGTTGTTGTGGCTCGTATTAATAGACAACTGCTCTTTAAAATCTTGGTTTATGAGAACAATATGTCAATGATAATTGACAGCATAGCTATTTGTTTGTTTATTTCTTGATCAAAATTTGTGCCTTTTTTCCTGAAACGATGATGGAGCAAGTGGCTCTCAACACCTACGCCACTCAAATCGATCCTTGGAATGCGGCAAATGTGTGAACCAAACCTGTCTTCACTAGGCAGAAATGGGGTATCAACTTGGACTTGGAATGAGTATGATCACATTACTCGACAATGTGCCGATTCTTACATTACTCGACAATGTGGAGTAGCTGAAAGAACCCTTTGTCATTGTCTCTTTTTTTCAAACAAAAAGATAGTTTTGGCAATTGGTAGCCAGAGGAGCGAATCTACAACAGCTGATTGTAAGTTATATCGTGCATCCGGACAATCTTGGTGCCTAATTCTAACAAAACGTATGATCACGACTATAACATTACAAGTTGCTCATGAAAAGAGAAATGCCACATGTTTATAGAGCACAACAACCAAACTTTTCATGCATAATCCACTAGTAAATTATATAACATGGACGATCATAATTATAGTTCAACAGTTTCTGAGAACTAATCAAATTCTTGATTACATGATTAATCATAATTATTGTTCAAAATCTCAAGAAAAGTGATCAAATCCTACATACAAATAATTTATTATCGAATTAATTCTTCCTCATATTATGCAAGTAAAATCGATTTAAACGTCAATTTTCTATAGATTGAATATCCTAATATCCCCTCCTTAGACCAACACCTTTAACAGTGTGTTGATTGTCTCATTTTACCAACTTTATTTGAAAGTAATCACAACTCATCAAAATAAATATTCCCTTGGTCACGAATTACAGACAACATTTTAAATAGAATATATATCGAGATAAAATTTGATTCGTATCACTGGATAATCAAATATTATTATTTTTTAATTATAATGAAACATCAATGATAATTTAAATTATTTATATTAATTTGACATCAATGACATAGTTTTCTTACGTCATTAAGATAACAAACAAAACTCCTATTGAATAGTGTCATGATTGGATGTCCTTCCGTCCCATAGTACATAGAACACTTTTTTTTATTGTCCTAATTTATTTGAAACTTTTTCTTTTTTAGATCATGTTTAATTTTAAAAAATCACATTAGTTATATTTTGATATAATATATTCACTATCTCTCACGATAATCACACTACACTTAAAAATTACTCCCTTAGTCTCATAGTAAATATCATAAATTGATTGAGATGAGATTTTATGTGTGTTGAATTTTTATGAAATTTAATGAAGAAAAAATATTTTTCTGATGATATTCACTTTAGTTTGATTAATTTTATATTTTTTTAGATAAATATTTTTAAAATAAAATATATTATAATTATTATAAAATATAAAAAATATTATATTTATTATAAAAAATTTATATCAATTTGACCGAAATTTAACACATATAAAACATATAAATTCCCCTCGAACTCCACTCACCACTGCAACTCTCCCCACATCTCCACCACCACCACCATCTCCTCCTCCTCCTACTCCGCCGCGGCCAACACAGCAACCACCATCGTCTCCGGCCAAACCATCACCAGATCTCGAAACCCATTTGCCTCAATCGAACCCTAATCCCCTCAATTTCACCTGATCCGATCCAAAATGGCCGCCGCCACCTCCACCGCCACCGGATCCAGCGGCGCCGGAACCCTAAGCGAAGGAATAATGAAGAAGATAATCCTCTCCTACACGTACGTGGCGATCTGGATCTTCCTCTCCTTCACGGTGATCGTGTACAACAAGTACATCCTGGACCCCAAGCTGTACAACTTCCCTTTCCCGATCTCCCTCACCATGATCCACATGCTGTTCTGCTCAACCCTCGCCTTCGTCCTCGTCCGCCTCCTCCGGCTCGTCGACCTCCCCGCCGCCATGTCCCGCTCCCTCTACCTCCGCTCCGTCGTCCCCATCGGCGCCCTCTACTCCCTCTCCCTGTGGTTGTCCAATTCCGCCTATATATATCTCTCGGTTTCGTTTATTCAGATGCTGAAGGCGCTGATGCCGGTAGCAGTGTACTCGATTGGGGTTTCGCTTAGGAAGGAGCAGTTCAGATCGAATACGATGATGAATATGGTGTCGATTTCGTTGGGGGTCGCGATTGCCGCGTATGGTGAGGCTAGGTTTGATGTTTGGGGGGTCGGGTTGCAGTTGGGGGCGGTCGCGTTCGAGGCGACGAGATTGGTGTTGATTCAGGTGTTGTTGAGCTCCAAGGGGATTAATCTGAATCCGATTACGAGTCTTTATTATGTTGCGCCGTGTTGTTTCTTGTTCCTGAGTGTGCCGTGGTTGTTGGTGGAATTGCCGGTTTTGAGGGAGAAATCGAGCTTCCATGTGGATTTTCTCGTGTTCGGGACGAATTCGTTCTGTGCTTTCGCGTTGAATCTGGCTGTGTTTTTGCTGGTTGGGAAGACGAGCGCGTTGACCATGAATGTGGCTGGGGTAGTGAAGGATTGGCTGTTGATTGCGTTCTCGTGGTCTGTGATCAAGGATACGGTCACGACTGTGAATCTGATTGGATATGTGTTGGCTTTCCTTGGTGTCGCGTATTATAATCATGCCAAGCTGCAGGCAATGAAGGCTAAGGAGGCGCAGAAGTCAAAGGCCGGCGAGGTTGATGAGGAGGCTGCGAAGTTGTTGGAGGAGAGGGAAGGGGAGACGGGTGCAAAGAGGCTCGAGTCCCAGGATTAGATCGTATCAGTGTATGGTATGGTTCTGGGCATATGCATATCTAGTCAAGATTTAGTAGCGAATAAGGTGATGGAATTGATGGCCTTTTGGTTTGGTGATCGGAGATGAAGAAGATATTGAAAAGGTTATGTCTCGGTTTCCTTTTCGCTCTTGGATGGATTCTATGTTGTTGCTTCTTCTTTCATTTGTTCTAGACTTTTGAGCTCATTAGTTGTTGTCTATGTACGAGGTTATGAACTTTTTGATGAATGATGTTCTCCTGGATTGCTATTCAAGGAGTATTATGTTAGCAGAGTAAGTGTCTATGATTCCATTTCTATAGTTACATGCAGTAGATGTGTTGGTGTTTTCTATACTTCTTTGGCAACTATCCCTGCTCAGTTACTTGATAATCAAATGCTTTATTTTGCTTGTTCATTGCTCCATGGTGTGTGACCTGTTTCATCATAATGTCGCTTGGTTTCATGGAGATGGCATGCTTTGGTCTTGAATCTGGATCTTGTTGTGAGAGAGAAAATATCAAACTAGTTACTAGCTAATATTTTGTCTGACAGACGTTTCATTCAAGAATTGTGGGCTTACTCGAGGAGTTCTCTTTCAGCTCATAGGCTTTTGATTAGGTAGGTTGGTCATGATATAGAATTGCTTGCAGCTCTTAGGCTTTGATTAGGTAGGTTCCTCGTGGTTTAGAATTACTTGCAGGAGGATAATGAAATTTAGTTTGTAAACGTTAAAAACATATGACATTTAGTTTGTACCTCATCTCTTTTGTATGGTAACTCATCTGGAGGTTTGGTGTTTCCCTGTTATATGTCGGGGCGGTGTTCCATTTCATACTTTCTCAAGTTTGTATCTATTTCTTGTTCTAATGTTGGATCAGCAATCCTTTGGATAGCTTCAAAAAGTTTGTTTATAACTGTTGCTCCGTGTCGGATCTGTGATCCATTGGAAACTCTTAAAATTTTGTATATCGAACCTTTCCCCTCGCTCCTCATCTATTTCCTTCTATGCTCCATGTTCTACTACTACTCTGCTAATCTGTCAAATCGCATTTCTCCCTTGCATCCTTGTGTAAACGACCAGAAGAGCATCCTCAACTGGAGGAAAGACCTTGTTAACCGTACAATTCTAAAGATCAGCTGCTCTATTGTTCAATATAGTGGCACCATCCGATCGTCCTTGATGCTTTCTCTATATTGGGTCTTTCTTACTGGTTTTTTTTTTTATTTTATCAGATAGATGTCACAGTTATGTTCGGTGAGCATCTCTATGGAGTACCTGGTGATAAGTAGGTTACTGTGATGAGCTAATGGTAAGGGTGGGCTGGGAATTGGCGAGAAATTCAGCTAGGTGGATTGAGCAAGTAGGCATGGTTTTCTTGAGGATTATCAAAAACAAACTCGATAAACTCATGTACTAAAGCTTCTTTGTTCTTCAAGATTGAATGTGGTTCATGCTGAGCTTCCTGGTATGAAATGTGTGAGGTGAGCAGGATGCTTTGGTAGGATTTGCATAAAGCTTCAGTTTACAAATGTAACTGATGATGTGCAAGATGAATGAGGCCATTGATGAACTTGCTTTCACATGCCTTGTGCCATCTTCATGTCTTGTTCTTCTCGCTTTTTGACATTCCATGTTTAGCGAATTATAAATTGCTGTTTATGTATCCTTATCATGATCTGAATCATCTATGCCAATGAGCGCTTAGGTTTCTTCCGTGCTTGAGTGCTTGTAGCATCGAGTCCAACATGTAGAAATTGTAGTTCTGATAAAACGCCTTGTATATGTTCATAGTCTTGAGTCCGTCGGAAAGAAACAGGAAACAGTATTCGTCGTGATCAAACCGGAAGATTAATATGAGAACCAGAGAACTTATGCTGTTACAGAAGAGCCTGCATTCAAATGAGCGAATTCAATCTCGTGTAGTTATATGATTGACTTCAGTCAGAGACATTTATGCTCTGATGAAGGAGCCTATGTTCAAATTTGAAAGTTATACTCATGCACCTAGGTTATTTAAGTTTCATAGTTTATCAGTAATTGTCTCTGTTCTCCTTTGGCTGGCCGTTTGATATCACACGGCGATGCTGGCCACTCTTTCGTTTTCCTTTCGATACGCCCAGAATATTATCCCCCGAATATTATCCCGTGAGTTATGAATGGTCATTTTCAAAAGATACGCTTTTATAAAGTATCATGCGTAGATCGTATAACGAATAGACCTTATGGTGCAGGGTAATTGTCTCTATAGGGAGGACATGTGATCTGTCATGGACTTACGGGTGCGAAGCTCGTATAAACTATATTGGTCGTATATTGGTAAATGATACATGTGACGTACGATTCGCAAGGTAAGGAATGCTTTATAAAACAAATGTTGAAGCAGGATTAATGGATAGAGAAGCAGGTTGTGTGATTTGTCAACAAAACTGTGCAGAAAGTGAGGAAATAATTGTCGAAGAGACGACTTGGGAAACAGGCAGGGTAGGTTGAACTCCATAATGATTGATCAAATTTACGAAGTGAGCTACACGCTGCTGCTGGTTTCTTGCACCTTGAAAAAAAAGAAAAAAGATGCAAATGCTTGTATTGACCTTAAAGCTAGAAATAATTGTACCGTCGCTTTCTGCTTTGTTTAGGTAGGTAGATGTAAAAATATGAATTTATCTACCAATATAGTGATTGATTCCTGAATTGTTCTTATGTTTTTTATGGGATATTTCAGAAATCTTATATATATCCGGGTTAGTGTTCCTGTTACAACACGCAGCCAACAACATAGGGTGAGGAATCAATCGCTAACAGTTAATTGGATGTTTGTTGCAGCATCCAATCATTTTTTCACATATATATATAGACAAATTATGAGAAAATGTCCCTTAGAAAAATTCTAACATTTTATTTCCATAGCATGAATTTGCTGTATGTTTAATAATCTCAACATTCATTTTATATAGGCAAATTAAGATTACTTTTCTTTCAACTCTAATTTTTAATTACACAATCTTTTCTCTTATTTTTTTTATTTTTTTTGATTCCTAACCTTAAAACTTTTCAAATGTTAAAACATTAAAAATGAGACGAATCGAATGATGCAAATAACATTAGACATGGGACGGAGGGGGTAAAATAGATCCTCCATTGCTTTTGCAACAACAGTAGTATTGTTGCCAAACAACGACAACAGAGGATACACCGTCTATTGCATATTTGCGTACAATTATTTTATCATTGACAGATATCAAGCTTTAAATTACGAATAGTTTACGGACACGTCCATGAACAATGGACGGTACACATTGTTATAGTACTGGCCTCGCTAGCTCGACGACATCCAGATACGATACCTATGGATATCAGGATATGATCTACTATTGGCCTCACTAGCTTATCCGTTCATAAATCGACATACACATACCAAAATATCCCAGCAAAGGAAGCTGTGTGTCATGCTTGATGTTAACTATACCAAATGTTACAGAGATAAGAGAAGAGCTAAGCGATATCCTGACATTCGAAATGTCTCAGAAACCATTGTGGCAAGTCACCCGTTTCTCGACGGCTGGGTTATCATCAAATGGGACCATCTCCAAGTACTCTTAACTTAAGCTACGGAAGTATATAATACAAGACGACCTTCCTGTAAGGCGAATGCTGCGAGTGAAAAGAAATAAGAACCACGTTGAAGTGAACAAATCCACAGATGTCTCCCCAATCAAATTCAGGATAAAAGAACAAAAGAGATCTAGCTTGTGATCACCGTCATATTGATGTCTGCAACTACATGATCTACACAATCAGGAAAGGCTGGCGCTGCAATTCCTAACGCTGTATCTTCAGATTCCACCAAGATCCAACACATTGAGCTATCGATCTAAGAATAATCATATAATGACAGACTCTTGTCATCCGAAACGCTGGCCAGGCGACCTCCTCGAACACCAGAAGCACTGTGGGGTCGAAAAGCCACTCCCCAAACCTGATCTTTGTGGTTGCTCATGGTTTGGATGGCCGCCCTCATGTTGAGGTCCCACAGCTTTACGGTATGGTCACTGGAGCCTGTCGCAATAGCTGCACCATCTGGGCTTGGATCCACGCTCAGAACCCAACTCGCATGGCCAGACATGGCTCCTACCAAGCTCTTCCCATCCGCATCATACATATGAACATGAGCATCATCGGAGGCAGAGAATAGCAGCCTCCGGTCGATTGGGGAGTATGCCAGGGATCGAACTGGCATAAAATGACCTTCTAGGTGATGTAGGAACTTTGTCCGGGCAACATCAAAGACGGAGATTGTCCCATCCATAGACCCACAGGCTATGCGTTTCCCATCAGGACTCCAGGCAATTGATAGGACAAACTTCTTGCTCGCAACTTTATTCCCGGGCTTGGAGCTCTCAGGTCGAGGAATGGAGAGGGTTCCATATAATTGCCATGTCGTGGTATCCCACAGCTTAACGGATGCACTGCTCCCGCCAGCAACTGCGAGCATAGTTCCCTGTCAACACAAAATTAGAAAATGAGATCCTTTCAAGTGCTGGAAACCAACAAGGCCCTTAACAATCTACTCCACTTGCAGCTAATTGAGAAGCAGAAACATTAACTTAAACTAGATAAGAACGGTAAAAGGAAAATGTGGATCATAATATAGAATGAAAAGACACCACGGCACCATTGTTATCCTAATCTTGTACAAGTACAATGTAGAAAAGTGATTAATCAACCACAAGCCATACAGCCATTTTCAACGTCAAGCACCACTCGAGAAAAGTTGCAAGTTTATATATCAGAATTCAGTTAGAATAAGATGGATTGCAAGAACCTACAGCTCGTAATGTCATCCCTCAAGTAAACTCTAGAGGGATTTGTTCATTATGGTTGTAGGTAGAGGTAAAAAGCACAGGACTCGCTGCTTGCTTCTAAAAAGGGGCTTAGAACCAAGGTATCTAGACTAAAGGGTAAATCATTCAAATTTTGAAAATTACTGCAATACAAGCTTTAACAGATTAAGGAAACCTCTTGAGTCCAGCAAGAAGCATGAGAGGAACTTCACAATTTGCAGAGGTTGTACAATGTGAAATTTCAGGGGCTTCAGTCGGGTACTAAGTCACTAAAGAAAACCCCAAGACAGTGGCACATATGAACGAGGGTTCCTCAAACAATATGATAACAGAGTTTCCATGAGTGGGTGGTTCTGATATGCAATTCCGATAATGATTATTTGGCGACTGATATGAGAGGATTTTTCCAAACAAGCATGCCTCATCATTTTGTTTGAGCTTCAACAGGATGTGGAATTACCACGATAGAAGACCTCCCCACTCCACAGCACAAAGGCGACTAACTCCAACTTAGTGAGTAGTCACAATATTGCTCAATAAGACAGTGACATTTGTGAACACCAAACACTATCTAAAATCCCAACACTAATTACATTGGATCAACAAGGACCCTCTGCATTCCTCAAATTAGCACCATGGAGCGAGAACGGCTAATGTGTCCAAGTATTCTCTTCCCCAGAACATAAAACACCCAGCCTATACTAACTCAGGACAAGAACTTTTCGAACACTGCCAACTTTGCTCACAGATCGTTCTTGCTATATACATTCCATTGGTGCCAACTGATCAACAGAAAAATCGAGTTCTACAATGAAGTAAGATGCAAGCACACACTTTTCCAACTTCTACAAGCTCCGTGACTGCTGTCTTACTTCATGTTCATACTTAAATTGAGTTTCCTAAACGATGAGAATTCAATTCTGTACAGAAACAATCTCACAGCACTCAAGCTCATAATAACTTAGGTTTAGCGCATTTCGCTCCCTCCTACCGCACACAAAAAATGAGTACCAAATCAATCTATAACCCAACACATGCGATCGCCTTCATGACAATTGCCGGTTTAAAAGGTATGTCAGGTTTGCGGGCTATTTGACAGGAGAAAGGGATTTCCTTTTTAAAAAGACTTCATGGATAAGACGAACTCATTCTCTAGATCTCCTCCCTCCTATACGATATCCTTGCATCACAACCAAATCAAAAACCAAACCCTAAACCCCCAAATCCCATACCTTGGGATCAAACTGCAACTGCCAGACCTCACTGGGCGCCCCCTCGAGCTTCGCCACGGTGCCATTCGTATCCACATCGAAAACCCTAACGAAACTATCAAGCGACGCCGACGCGGCCAGAACACCCGAGGGATGTGCGGCGACGGAGACGACGCCGAGGAAGTGCTCCTTGTTGGTTCGCTCCTGGACCAGCTCGTCGCCGTTTTCGCCGGTTCTCCAGAGCCGGACCGTCTCGTCGAGGGAACCGGTCAGGAGGAGGGCCGGTCGGGTGCCGGTGGGTGGGACCCACGTGAGGGCCCAGATCGAGTCGTCGTGGGCCGAGTCTAGGGATTTCAGGCCGGCGAGCTTCATTGTGGGCGCCGGCGGCCGGTGGTGGAGTTTGGGTTTGCGAGGTTCTTTGAGTGCGGTGTGCTTTCTTTTTTTTTTCGACGAAAGCGTGGTGGGTTGTTCATGGTTTACATACGTCTATTTCGTTACGATATTACGCTACAATATTCTTACGAATAATTCCTATCTTCGGTAGATATATTTTTCCCCCCACACATTATCGTCTCGAATTCATTAGGTCACTGAAAAATCAAGAAATATGCTTCATAACATTATGAAAAAAATATACATAATTAAAAAAAATCTAAATCATTAGATATAATTTAACAACACATAATATATATATTAATAACAACGAACTTTTTTTTTTTTCATATTATTAATAATTAGGGTTTTGTTATTAGGAAAAATAGTACAAGAGGACCCAAAACCGATTGATAGGATACAACGGCTTAATGGCAAACCCAAGAATACGACCATCACACGCGATTATCCAAAGATTACCAGAAAAACAGTGACATTAGCACAAAACCGGCACTAAGCACGCCACTAGAAAATAACAATACACCAGCTTCATGCTCACCAGTACCACCACCATCTCCAATCCAGGACTCATCGGAACCAGGCATACTGAAACAATGACCACAAGACTCGTAGTTCTGAAACAACAAGGCCGCTCCAATCGACGAGTGGGAGCTTCATCGATGCTGTAAAGCCGAAACCACATCGCTCTCTAGCTCCTTGATAAACAAGTAATGAAGCCATGTCCGTAGATGCACACTAAAACTCATTGCTTCCAAAATTTCATAGAAAAGTAGTGGAACTCAATACACTGCAAAACTTAAACAACAGGAATAAGAACAGAAAACTCAAAGCCAACCTGAGGGCAGTCATCCAAGAAAAATCGTTAACATCCACGGAAATCCCAAGACCGGCAAGGAAAAAAAAAAAAAAAAAAAAAAAACAGCCGTCTCACATCAACCAAAACATCATCACCTATCGCAGATCCTTCATGGAGAACCTTTCCACCGATCACAACCACAACCTCATTCCGATGAGATCTCTAACCTCCTACAGCTCGCGGTTTTTCCTACTTCTAATTCTCCACAACGTTCAAACAATGAGACACATCCATTGCTTGAGCTCAAAGGAGCAGCTTGCGTTTGTTTCCATCGTAAGTAACACGACGCTTGAATAAGGCTACAAAAGCTATAATCATGAACAGGTCATTGATGGTTACCCCTGCCACAGAGGTGAACAAAAACCACCCACATAGCATCACAAGACAAATCACATTATACGAACTCATTGGCAAAATTAAAGGCAATGACAGCATACAAGGGTTAAACAAATGAAGCTCTGCAAAGTTTATAAAACAAATTACTAAAGATAGTGAACAACTTAAATCAGAAAACTATGAAGAAAAACAATCCATATGATGGAAAACATAAATGACAAAGAGCAACAGATCGTTATGGTAACCACCATAACAGAGAAGTCACATGATCAAATCCACGAAACAGACGACTAAATTACAAGATACGTCTTAGAATAAAGTGAAATCACAAGACCGAACTTGTCCGGGAATGCTAAGTAGCTAACTTTAGTGATGATCTATTCCAATCTGCCAGAAGTTGGCAAAGCAGTTACTTGACCTTTGTCTTGGGCCTCAACTGCGAATAAAAACAGCACAAAATCAGATGGCAATGACGAAAAGCAAACGATAATAAACGCCGAGGCGTTTATATGACAAGTAGACATTCACACTCTAAAATCAGACCAGATGCAGCGCTAAGGGAAAGACACCAACTCCGAAGGGTACCTCTATAGCATGAGTCCAGCCACCACGTCCAAACTATCTCAAAGAGAAGCAATTATAAAGTGGAATGCAAACTAAATGATGACTGAGAGAAACACATCATAATAGCTTGACAAATAAATGCATTTTCTCCAAAATGAATGAATTGCTCGCTTGAGTTTTTATTACTGCTTTTTTCCGGACACAAAACAGTACACCGTTATATTAGGCATTTCCTATTCCCTCTTCTAGGGCATTATAACGCTATCTGCGCCAAAGAGCATATTATATAATTTCCTATTCGACCAGAAGTTGTTTTAATGGTGATTCTAAAAAA